>JAVKPL010003226.1:0-19535 GCA_032173675.1 Gastrolobium villosum
TTCACAGCCAGTTTGGTAATATTTACATTATTCTTGCTACAGTTTATTTAGGGAGCCCCTTATTCAGCATTTTCAGTGAATGTTCGGTGCATCGTAGGTCCACTGATGATTTTATGATCAGCTTTGACGGTTTTGGCAGAAACAAAGAGGCTAGATTTTTGTGGCAATGGGCAATCTTATGCATAGTTTGATGTAATTGGTTGAATAAAACTCTCGTATTTTTAAGGAGGTTCCTTTGGCATATCACTTGATTGGGATAAGATTAGGTGTTTGGCATCCATTTGGTGCAAAGCATGGCCTTTTTAACAGGGTTTCATTAACAACATGTTAAGGGAATGGAAAGCTTTGTTCCTTTGATTATTTATCTTTTCTCTTGGTTGTTTTCTTGTTCTTTTGCTTAGGAGGATTCCTTATCCTTCTTTCCCTTTGTAATGTCTTCTTCTAATCTTAATAAATTTCCTTTTATAACACAGAAAATAAGGTGCAGCGCCAATTCAGTATTATTTGTACAATCTCGGCTGTCTTTTGGTATTTTCTTTTCCAGCGAAACATACTAATAAATTTCTTTATTAAGAAAATAATTCTTTAAAGAAGACAGAGAAAAGCACAGAAGGAGGATAGAAGATATCTTCCTAGAGTGGGGGGAAAAACACACATCAATAAAACAAAACAAGCCAGTTTCTCTGAATATCCAAGAATGAGACCCCTGTGAAATGGCCATTAGCTGAGCACATAGAAGCTAATAAGATCACATCCAAAGAGTGGAAACGGTAAGAAATTATCCTTGAAAATTCTGACATTCATCTACAACTAAAGGCACCAACTCACTGCATATTGCACAGGACCAAAGGACCTTTCCATATTCACTCATCCCAAACCCTCTAATAAGACCCATGAGAAATATCTACAAACTCTTTTGACAAATCCAGTTTTCCCCAAAAATACTAAATATTATGCACCCTTAATGTTAGGAAAAAAAAAAAAAAACTACTAACCTCGCCTCCAGTAAGATGTTGAAGAAATTTGTCCTCAAATTCACGGCATAACTCCAAAGCTAGAGCTCTTGTACCTTCAGAACCACTAACCATTTGTGCACCAAGCTTCACTAACTCTTCCTGAACAATTTGAGACTTTCCCTGAAGACTGCAGCATTTTAAATAAAGGATTATGAAAAGTTTTAGGGCCACTCAAACTATACCAACTTTTTTTATTAAAAACAAAAAATTTAACCTCCCCTCCCCACCTAAGGGTGTGGATGGGTCAAATTGAATTGAATTTCTTGAAGAACTGAATCAAATTAGTTTAAATGGTACGGTTCGGATTGAAAACGGTTCAGTTCAAAACCAGTTCGGGTCAAACCTATTCTGAAAAGGAAAAAAAATGAAAAATAAAGAGATAAAATGGTTTGGTTTGGTTCTTGAACTGGTTCTTTAAAAACCAGTACGATTCATGAACTGGTTTTCAAAAACTGGTTATTTTAAGAGCAGTTCGGTTCAGTTCATAGTTAAGTTCAGTTTTTTGGTTCTTTTGCACACCCCTACCCCCCCCCCCCCCCCCCCCCCAATAAAAAAAAAAAACTTAGCCTGTTGTCTTTTCTTTTCTTTTTTGGTTGGGTTCACTTAAAAGCCAAGCCAACCCAACCCATATCTACTAAGCCTACATTAGTGTTTGTTACTAGTTATCAGTTCATTATGTAAATACTAAGAAGTAAGCATCGATAGGAGCTGAACCAAGTAATCTCAGATCACATATCGAGTTATGGAAGTTGAAATGTTGATTCCATTTTCTCTTATTATTCAGCCTCATCTTGCACACCATGCTCATTCTCCCTAAATCCCACTCCTAGCTACTTGACTTTTTACATAGCAATTTTCCGACATTTTCCTTTAAAATTTTCATAGATTTGAAAAATACAAAACATTGTAGATGGTATATAAATCATCAACTAATGAAAAATATAAAACTTATTGTTTATAGATGGTATATAAAGAAGGTCTTTTGGTTTGGGCGTCACACACACTCTCTACCCATGCGGTTAAATACACACACAATTCTCTCTCTTCAACGGTTTGAGATTTTGTTTAATTTTAATTTCTTCTTCCTTTTTGTTACCACTGACATGCCTCTATTTTGCGCTTTTTACCTTGCTCAGCGGTACCAGCACCACTACCATAATGAGAATAATCATTTTATTTATTCTCATTAGCAAAATAACAACTTGTGAATCACATTTCTATTTCTAATACCCCTGATTATGAAAAGAGAAAATATCAATACCTTCCCTTAATTGAATAAAATTAAATTTTGTTTATGCCAGCATTTTTATACTTTATACAACTTCAGTTCTTATAAAAGTTTAATCTGATCTCAAAACTTATTAAGCTAAATAAATGGTTGAGAAAATATTAAATATTTATAATTTTATTTATATTACACTAGTTAAACTAGTGAATCATGACTTGTGTTTTACACTCCGGCTATTTTTATATTTTTTTTACTCAAATACATTAAATTTTATTTTTTATAATAAGAATAATTTCGTGTTCAGAAATAAAAAAATAGGTAAAATTCGTGATCCAAACAACATGCAGAGAATAACATGCTAAAGGGAAGATTAAGAATGTGCAATAACATACACAATCTAGATAAAAATATTTGTTAATGAATGCGTAGCTTAAAGATTTGGCTTTATAAAGGAAAATGAAATCTAAGCGGAAAAAAAAAATCAGGTAAAGTGAAGAGTTAAAAAGGTAATTATTAAGAGATTGTAATCCATCAACAAACTCCTTGGTAGGGTATTTTGGCAAGTATACCTAAGCAACTTGAAATGAGTTTTTTTTTTTTTGGTAACATGTTTGGACTAAACAAAGCCCCTGAACTGGGTTTTCAATTTGCCTACAAGAGTTAAAAAAATTTGGGTAGCAAAATTCTTTCCGCAGCCAACTTGATTTCTTTGCAAAATTTCTTATTTCGCAACCATTGGGGTTTGATGGGAAAAGTAAAAGTTGAGTTCATATTTTGGGCAATAAGACAATTAGTGTTATTTTATGGGGTAAAATGTGTGTCATTTAAAAGATGTAAAGTTGTGTCAGTTTAAGAGAGAGAGAAAGATAGATAAAGGAGGAGAGAGAGTTGACAAAAAAAAGGTGTGAGTTCCACCTATTTGTGAGTTCATATATATATATATATATATATATATATATATATATATATATATATAACGTGCAAAAATATAAATGACAAATTTATAAATTACTATAATTTAGATAATAATACAAAAATTGGGACGATGTGCACTTGTGCTTCACCGAGAAGGATTAGAATAGAAAAAAAAAATTACATTTATCCAACAAAAAAAAAATGGCAGCAACCAAATGCTCTCGCTACAAAGGAGAATGTAACATCCCGGGCGCTGACGAGGGCGGGGAGTGATCGCCGGTGCGCAAGGGCACGGACAAGGAGCGGCTCCTGGCAGGCTTCCAGCGACGGGGGTACATGAATGAATCGAATAACACCGGAAAGAGAGGGATTCCAGAGACTGTGCTGGTATGGGACAGTACAGTTGGGAATGGCTTATAAGAATTAATTGGTACTACCTATACTAACAAGATGCATCTACTTTTCGGTAGCCCGGATCGGAAGAACTCCACAGTTAAGCGTGCTTGACTTGGAGCAATTCTGGGATGGGTGACCTCCAGGGAAGTTTTCCCGGGAAGTGTGCGAGTGAGGACAAAGCACGCTGAAAAGTCTCGTGTTAGTGTGTGGGGACAGTCGTTAATCCTTGCAAGTTGCCAGGCGTTACAAGTGGTATCAGAGCAGGGCCTCTCATCCAGTACGGTGTGGTTCGAGGACGAACCAGGCGGAAGCTGGTGGGCATGTAACATCCCGGGCGCTGACGAGGGCGGGGAGTGATCGCCGGTGCGCAAGGGCACGGACAAGGAGCGGCTCCTGGCAGGCTTCCAGCGACGGGGGTACATGAATGAATCGAATAACACCGGAAAGAGAGGGATTCCAGAGACTGTGCTGGTATGGGACAGTACAGTTGAGAATGGCTTATAAGAATTAATTGGTACTACCTATACTAACAAGATGCATCTACTTTTCGGTAGCCCGGATCGGAAGAACTCCACAGTTAAGCGTGCTTGACTTGGAGCAATTCTGGGATGGGTGACCTCCTGGGAAGTTTTCCCGGGAAGTGTGCGAGTGAGGACAAAGCACGCTGAAAAGTCTCGTGTTAGTGTGTGGGGACAGTCGTTAATCCTTGCAAGTTGCCAGGCGTTACAGAGAACAAGCAATTATGTATATTGAATCTCCATGAAATCATCCTCAATCACCGTGAAATCATCATCAATCTCCATCAAATCATCATCAATCTCCATGAAATC
Organism: Gastrolobium villosum; assembly: GCA_032173675.1. Lineage (NCBI taxonomy): Eukaryota > Viridiplantae > Streptophyta > Magnoliopsida > Fabales > Fabaceae > Gastrolobium > Gastrolobium villosum. The sequence continues at coordinate 4,386 of JAVKPL010003226.1, forward strand.
ATCCCCGATCTCCATGAAACCATCCTCAATCTCCATGAAATCATCCTCAATCACCGTGAAATCATCATCAATCTCCATCAAATCATCATCAATCTCCATGAAATCATCCCCGATCTCCATGAAACCATCCTCAATCTCCATGAAACCATCCTCAATCTCCATGAAGTCATCCTCAATCTCCATGAAATCATCCTCAATCGCCATTGATTCCTCAGTCTTTGACCCGGAACAACGCTGATCACCGTAGCTAGGAACTCTGGCGCCGTAAGGGCTAGTGAAATTGATGCTTCTCTGGGTTCCCTACTTCAAGAAAGGGGAAGGGAACGTGAAATTGTGAAGAGGTTTTGTGTAGCAGATGCTACAGAAGAAGAAGATTGCAGAAAGGATAAGAGGAGGAGAAGAGGGAATTGAGAGAGAAAGAGTCACGAGAGAGAAGAGAATTTCCAATAATTTTTTGATATTATTTCTTAACACCACACACCTACTTATAACCATGAAGGATGGACGTTACAAAAGAAAACACTATTACAATTAATGTTTCAATTACTGTTACAAAAGAAAACATTATTACAATTAACGTTACAATTACCGTTACACAACGGTTCCATTCCATCACCGTTACATTACCGTTATATTATATTTCGTCCGTTATATTACCGTTATAAAAGGATATAAGTTATGTCATTTAAAATGATTAATATTTTTCCTATTTTATGATAACATCAGAGTTTGTTAAACTAGGGATCTGTGCTTGCAATTAAAGGCTATGATTACATTAGTCACGAGCCACAATCGCAGTTTAGGCACCTATGTTCCAATGTACATGAAACAAACTCCAGCTTGGCGGGGAAACATTCTTCTGTCCAAAAAAGTAAAAAAAAGGGTATCTTTTTTTTTTGGTAAATAAAGAAAATGGTATCCTACTTAGGACTCACGAACCAAATATATTGAATCAGTCCATTAAATTTCTTGATTTATTCAAAATGAGTTTTAAAATTATCAACTTAAAAATAACAGAAGCCAATTTGGATCACCGCATTTTACTTGCGAGGTAAATTGACTAACCCATTAAGTAAATGCACGGTCTGCTGTCTACCAAAATAAAAAACAAAAAATGCACGGTCTGTTTACGTATTCATTTACTGAGTTTTTTTTACATGAATGAAATATTTTTATTTCTCTTTGACTATATTTCTCTTTAACTATTTAATAAATTTTATATCTTACATACATAAAAATTTGTGGAGTCAATACTTTTTCTTTTTCTCTCACCCACACCATTTTATATATGTAGGAGATAAATTTATATCCTACTATAATATAACAAACAATAAACTTTTATATGAAACCAGCTTATGCTTAGGTGTTGTTTTATGAAACCACCCTCAACATTTAATTCAAACAATTAATCCCCTTATACATTAATCTTTTAACAATTTAACATAGTTAGTAAATTTAGGACAAAACTACCCCTTTCTTTGTAACTCCCATAGGGGGTGTTTGTTTTAGGAGTTTGTTGAAGTTTTCTGGGGAAGTGATTCTTGCGTTTTCATTACTCCACGTTTGGTTCACAGTTTTCATAAATTTTACCCATCTTTCCTTGTTGCCTATCTATCGATAATTGCAAGTGATTTGTCTGAAAAGTACTGTTGAGGATTGCTTCCTGAAAGGTGGTATTTGTCCTAGAATCTGGAGAAGTTCAAAAAGTGGTATAATCGGTGACTATATTACCCCTCGAGCTTCTTCTAATGCTTGGCCTTGGCATGAACCTCTGATCTATTTTCCTTGTTTTTGATCATCGAAGGAAGCAACTCCTCCTTGTTCTTTTTCTCATTATTGCTTTCTTCATCGAACCTTCTTCGACATCGTCGCTTCCTGAACCCTCGCTCTTCTTTCTCGTTCCCCCATTATTGGTAACCGTAACAACCACTTGAAGTTTACGGTTTTCGAAGCTGAAGAAAGAAAACAGAGAAGAGTGAAGATTTTTTCTGATTACGGTTTTGAAAGAGGGGTCACTGGGTCTGTTTCCCTGTTCGTTCCCTATGGCTTTCCCTATGCACCATGCAATTGTGAATTAATAATTAATTAAAAGATAACGTTCGATATTATAAGTTTTAATGAAATTTTAATATTATATTGTGTTTTGTATAATATCATATTAGATGATATTATTCTGTATTTGATAACATTAAAACCAAGGGTTTTATTAATGTTATGTTACATAATTGAACTTTTGTTTCCAACACTCACAACAAAAAGGGAGAGAGAAAGTGGAATGATGAAAGAGAAAGAAAAATATGTGGACCCCACCTCTTTAATGTGTGTGTAGGAAAATGAAGTTGTGTTATGTTACATGATAAACATAAAACCCTAAAACCAATCTCATAAAGGGTTATTTCTAAAAGGGTTATTTTGTAATTTTAATAAATTTTCCCATCAATATTTTATTTTCAACCAAACACACATTCAGGAATTTCACTCAATTTTCCCAGTATTATTTTGGCCTACCAAACAACTTTTTTTACATTTTCTTACCAAACTCACTTTCCAACCATTTTCCTATCAATTACATTTTCCTAGTATTCAAAAAATTTCTCCTCAACCAAACGCCCCCTTAGTTTTCAATAATAATAATTGGTGATGAATTATTGCATTCAAGTGTATTATTTTATGTTTCTTTCAATTATCTTTTAATGATCACGTTTAGAGTCCCTTCGAACATATAATGCAAAAATCATGTGAAGTTGTTGAATCTAAAAACAAAACTTCAAGAAACTCGCATGGAGAAGTTTGTGAATAATTGTTGTGTTAATAATATTTTATGATTACTTTTATCATTTGCATGATAAAACTTTTCCCGTAAATAGATGCTAAGAGAACCATTGGTCATTGCTTCAAAATTTAGAGAAATCAATGAGTGAAGGATCTTGAGAAATGTTAGAGAAAACTCTGTTAAAGGAGAATGGGAGAAAAAAAAATTGAGAGAGAAGAAGCATGATAATATAAGAAATTATGAAAATGAAGGATGATGATAACTTCTTTCTTTCTTCTTTTCAAAATATAAATCTCATAACAATGTTATTTTGATATAGGAATAGAATATTTTTACTAACAAATAATGTTACTATCAATGTTACTATCATATATTAACTATTAATTTCCGTCCATCAACGGTTATTATTTATTGTGAATTAATAATTAATTAATGATTTTGATTTGTGGAAATAATAACCGTTGATTGACGAAAATCAACCGTTATCATTTATTATGAATTAATAATTAATTAATGAGTTTGATTTGTTAAAATAATAACCGTCGTAATTTACTTATCTGCAATTTATATTGTTGCATATTATAATTATATATTTATGCATGGATATATATATATATATAATGCTATAAATATGATAAATATCATATATGTATATACTTAAATGTTTATTTATATTTTTGCACATTCATTATATTGATATGTTGTGTCTTTAATTTATATTTAAATTATCATGGTAAATTTCATACGATAGAAATTTGTATAACTTATATTTTCAAGATTTACTATAATGATATGATTGTTCATACTTTTTATAACACCTCGGAAAATAAAATGTGAAATTATTTGATGAAATATGGGTTTAAGAGGGAAGGATTAGTGAAAATCCGAGAATTAGGGCCAAAATGGGCTAAAAGGGCAAAATGGTAATTTGCCAAAAACGTGAACCGAGGCATGAAAAATGGAGTTAGAGATTTAATATGACGAAAATAATGCTGGAAATGGAATCAGGACGGAAAATTGAGTGAATAGGCAAAATTGTGAAAAAGTGATGAATAGTGACTTTTTAAGTGAAAGATACTGTGATACGAGTGTACCGATAAGTGCGAAATTTTTATGAGAATTTTGAGGAAAGAAAAATATGTCATGGACTGGAAAAATGTGTAGATTAAGAATATATGATCAGAAATTTTATCGGAGTTAAAGTTAGATCGCGTGTGGGACCCGTGTGACCGAAGTCACTTGGCCCCACCCTCCTTTTCTTCTTTCCTCCTTCCTTTTCTTCTCTTGTGCGCGCAGCTCCCTGGAGAAAAGCCAAAAAACACACCCATCCTCCATCTTTCTCCCATTTCTTCATTTCTTCACCGAATCGCTTGATTCCGGTGTTGAAATCTATCGTAAACAACCTTCTAGATCCATTGGTAACACTTAGAAGCCTTGAATCCACCTCCTTGGCCGCGTTCTTGGGCAAAAACAGATCCGACCCATTGTGTTCATGGAGCTTTCTTGGAGGTTTTGATCTTCTAATGGTTTAGTGAAGCCTTGGTGGTGATCATACAACACATTGTGAGTATATTTGTGGTATTTTGATGGTTGATTTCATAGATCTAGAAATTTATGTTCAAACCTTTGATTCTAGATGTGTGATGATAGAGAGCTCAAATGGAAAAATGCTATTAGATGAAAATGCCTTAGAATGATGCATGAAAGCTAGAAATGCTATGATAAATTTTGGTGAAAAAGTTAGGTTTTTAACTTAGGAAAAATTTGTGGAAATTTCATGAAAATGGGTAAGTGATGAAATTTAATAATTGAATGGTGGACCATTGGTATAGGTTGATAATATGATTACATGATTAGTATGAGTGTTAAAATGAATTGAAAAGCCTTGGGGCATACCTTTTTGAGGAATCCGAATTATGATGAAAAGTGAGGAAAAATGATATAAGAATGATGTAATGGAAGTTGAATGATTGAAAATGATGTTTAATTGGATGATAGTAAAGTGTGGTAAAGTGGAATGAGAAGAAAGAATTTGTGATTCATGGTGTAATTGGTAAATCAACCTATAAAAGAGATTGAAGTAAAATGGTATGGAAAAATAGCCTTTGGCCTAGGTGATTTAAATGATGATTAATTGTGTAAATGAATGGTTGACATTGAAATTGTATTGATAATCATGTTGTGGATTATCTAGGTTGCCTCTTTTGGACGCTTTGGAAGCGGGTAAGCTTGGAGCTTACGTTTGGAGCATGGGCTCGGTGTTGAGGTAACCTTTGGAACTGGGGTTTAGCCCTTGTGTGCTCCACCACACCTAGTGGATGGTTGTGGTTGGATTATGTGGTTATGACATTGTGTGATTGTGTGCTTGTATGCATATTGCTTGATTTTGTGAAAATTGTTTGGTCACTGGCCAGTTGACGTGTGTGGAGTTTGGACATCCGCTGGGTTCGTCCTTGTGAGAATGCCAGTCGGGTTTTGCCGTGGAGTCGACTCTGGGAGCGGCGCCAGGATGATCCAAACGGGGACGTCCGCCGGATAGGGCTCATGAGGAGTTCCGGTTGGGTATTGCCATGGAGTCTTCTCAACCATGGGAGAGGCGCCAGGACTGTCTCGGGAGTTATATGATGGAGTCCTTGAACATGAATCCATGAGTGGATGTTCTTGGGTTGTCTCCAGTTGATGGGTGATATTGTATTACATGCATATTATATGATGTTGTATTTGCACATTGAGTGAGCCATGGGGTGGAGAAACCTCCAGGGCCCTTGGTTTACTGAGATATATTTATATATCTCACCCCGTGTTGTGGGGCATCATTTCAGGTCAGGTTGAGCCTGGAAGAGTGGAGCATGAGGTGCATGTTGGAGGCACCATGGGATGAGCATTGGATAGGGACACATCTTGCATATGATGTATGCTTTAGACTTAGGTCATGAATCTATGCATGTTGAAAATGCCATGCTTAGTAAGCTCATGAACACATGTTAGATCCTTCAATATGATGTATATGTAGGACATGAGAATATATTGTATATTTGAGTGAGCATGGGACTTGTCCATTGCCACATTCATTGTAATTGAAGTCTTGGTGAATATGTTGTAAAATGGACCATATTTGATGTAAATTGGCCATTATATTAAAGACTATGTAAATGTTGCATAATTGAATGAAAATGCATGTTTGAAGGGGCCTAGTGCCTAGATTAGAGTATGTTTAAGTGTTGTGTGGAGTACTTAGGTGTTTGGGATGGATTACACAACCTTTTTGGGGCTTAAAATGCTGTAATCTGTCACTTTTGCTGCATAGTAATCGATTACCCAAGCATGGTAATCGATTACCATGCAACAGGGGACGAAAATTGGCTACTGTCTTCACTGGTAATCGATTACTGAGGCTTGGTAATCGATTACCATGTGAGGTAATCGATTACCCAAAGTTGGTAATCGATTACCAGAACAGAGGAGGTCAAAATTTGGCTACTGCCTCATTTTTGACAGGTGGTAATCGATTACCACACACTGGTAATCGATTACCACAGTGCAATTTTTGAAAATTCAGGTTTTTCTTGACTTAAAGAAAGGGGCATAACTTGTTGGGTAGAACTCCAAATGATTCGTGGTTTGAAACCACGCGTAGCTTACGTAAAGGGCTAGAACTTGGTAAGAAAGGAGAATGAGTTGATGGGTTTAAAATGAGTTGAATAAAAAGAAAAGTTTAGTGTTGTTGTTAAGCTAGATGCTTCCGCGTATGGCATTTACAATTATGGTGTTGCTTTAATTGATTACGGAAAAGGTTATGGTTATGAAAAGAGAATATGAAGAAATGTGAAAAAGTTTGCCCGTAATTTAATTAACCCAATTACTGTGATTGTAACTGCGCTTAATATCATAATCAATGTTAACAATACCGGTACGTAACGGGCTGTTACATTTTATGGTATCAGAGCAGTTTCTTTAGGGAACTCTGATGATTGTGTAATTGAGGTGAGTGCTGTATAGTTGTACGTAGACTCTTATTGACTGCTACACATGTGATTCCTTAGTTTGGGCCTGATCAACCCATTCCTTTGTGTTCAATGTGTGGTCAGTATAAGATGCCTTCGTGACAACCCTGGAGCACCAATGCCAGTCTTTAGGCTAAGGTGGTGGGTGCAGTGTTGACTACCCCACGGATGGATATGTTAGTGAGTAAATTTGATGTAATTGAGGACTTAGTGAGAATAAATTGTGATACTGTCATTGGGGACTTAGTGAGAATGAATTGATATAAGATTTCTAACCACTTGGGGTAGAATGCTACCATAGTTGGATGTGTGGCCATGTGGTGAGTAAGTGTGATTGATTTGAATTGATATTATGATGATGATGTTGGTATGTCTTCCCAAGTTGTACGGGAGTTAGAATAATCGAGTATATGTGGAATTAGTAGTATATCTTGATGTGGTAAGGGAATTGGAACCCCGATGAATTTGTGAAAATTTGAATATGAATGCTTATGTGTAATATTGGATACCTTAGGGTAAGGTGATAAGGTTATAAGACCCTTGATGAGGGCATACACTTGGATGACTTAAGATGCTTGGATGTAGAAGTAAATTGAATTTGAAATTTTGATTGAGGATTGTGAGTAACATAAAAGAACTATGGAAATGACGTGTAGGATAATTCAGTGTTGAAATTGGGACTTAGGTCCATGATGAGTTAATGTTGGCCGGATATAAGTGAGGATGTCATATGAATAAAACGTAAAATATAAGAAGTTGAGGAAAATTGCCATGTGTGGCATTTGGTGAATTTGATTGAAAGTATGAGAGTCCATAAGTTAAGGATGGTTGGACTTGACAAATGTGAGGTGAGAAAATATAACCGAGTGTGGTGTAGTAATGGTGCTGATTGGCTTCCACAGTGTGGTGTAGCATTGAAATGTGGATGATGTGGCCTAACTGTGTGTGGACAGTAATCCTGTGATGGCTAAGTGCTAATATGCAAATAAGTATATATATATATATATGTTTTGTGAAGGCCGGGGTGCCTAAATGTATATATATGTTTTGTGAAGGCCGGGGTGCCTATATGTATATTTGTGTTGTTTTTGAGTTAGTAAACTCTGTGGTAAAAGAAAAAAAAAATTATTTTTGGGTGAAAGAGTAATAATGTAAGTGAAATTCCCTATGATGGGAAATGTAGAAGAGATTGTCTCTTTGGAGTGTCATTGGATGCTCAATGTGGTATGGGATTCGTGATGGAGTCCCGGTGTGCAAGTTATACCATGGCACACATGTCGGTAATAATGTGGCAATTGAAATTTTCCTGGGTTCCCTTTGTGGATTGAATCCTAAGAGGTGTTGCTCTTGGAAGTCCCAGGCGAGCACTGCTCGAAGTTGATAACGTATCTGGTGGTCCTGATGCGCTGAATGCATGGACTGTTAAGTGAGGGCACTCTTGGTGTCATAGTGAAATATTGAGAGAAAAAGTGATGTCAGTTTAATGAAGTGGATCTTCCACAGTGTTGAGCATGGTTGCTATGAGTCCTGACGGACAATGGGTTAAGACTGTACCGAACATGGGTACTGTAGGAATTGAAAGTTTTGTGTCAAAATATTAAAAAGATGTCGAGATCATGTGAAGAGGATTATGCTATGGACTAAGACTAATGACTATTCAAGTGAATGAGTAGAATGTTGAGAAAAGAACCATATTGGAAAATTATAGTGGATGGTGCAAGAGTAAGATATAACAAGTATACCACTATGTATCTATATAGAACTCTGTTTGCCGTTATATACGGATTTGATGTGAATGTGTTTATCTTTGTGTGGCTTATATGCCTGGATTATGTTGCTATCTCCGTATGGATTATGTTCCCGGAGATTATTATTATCTTGTATAAGTAATGTAATGTGAGGTAGAACCTTGAGTTAGTTGGACTGTTAGTACAGCCTATGGCATGTTACCTCTTCTTGCGTGAATTACAAGGACAGATTCTCTGATTGGTGGGGCATTGCACCTGGGGCCCTTAGGACAGCAAGAGCTCGAGGGGTTAAACCTAAGGATGTTCTTACCCATCGCATTAGAGGATTGTATCTTGTGAGGAACGCAAGAGGTGAATTTGGATAACTGTAAGTGAACAGTAATATGCCTAATATGATGAAATGTGAGAGGTGCCATGAGATGGTGGTTTGAATTATGAATGTGAGCACTCGGAGATGTGCATGAGTGTATACAAGTGTGGTAATATGGAATTATGATTTTACGGAAATTATGAAATGAGTTATTGGATTGTCACCCTATGTGAAGGGAATGGAAAATTGATTAGTGATGATGGATTGAGTCAAAGTTTTATGGAAAGGTTTGTGATGGTGAGATGTTAAGCTAAGTTGGTGGCCAAAGTGGCCAATGATTGTAATAAGTGATTAATTGTGATGTAGTCAAGTAAGAAGTGTGATACTAGTTGTTAAAAAAAAAAAAAGAGAAATGTATTTGGTGAAATGAAAGGTTGATATTCTTACCCTGGTGGTAGAGTTATTGATGAAGCAGTATAGATGCAAAATTATTATGAGTGATGTGTTGAAAATACACAATGTTGAGGTTGTTGTTGACTAGGTACCCAGATATATGGTTGAGTGTGCTAGTAGTACTGTGAATAGTCCGAGAGACTTGTGTAACAACTGATATGAAATTATGAAAGTAATGACAAGGATGGATTTAGTTCCTAGTGGCATGATAAGTAGGCTTTGAAAATCCCTAGGTGATGGGACAGATATGAGAGAGAGATGATATGTGACCTTGGAGTGATACATACTGGGAATGAAATGATAATGAAGGTGAGATGTATTGAATGAAGTGATAATGATGAAGGTGAGGTGTATAGAATGAAACACATGTGGAATTGATACATGAGTATGGAATTGTAATTAAAGAAAATTGTTAATGGAAATCTTAGGCATGTTGCCTTTAATGTGAGAAATCAGTGATGAACTGTGTGTTAAGTTTGGAGATGATTAATTGAAATTGCAAGTATGATCTAGTGTATAAAATTCATGAGTGGATTCGTGATTGAAAGCCTTGAAATGACTGATGTGAGGTATGAATTGTAATGTGTGGTCCTGTGGGGACCAGATAAAGGTCTTGAGAAAAGATTCGCCATTGTGTTTTGGCGAAATTGGTGAACTTGTAAGGTTAGATTGATGGTTGAGCACAGAAGTGGTGCTTGCTAAAGGTAAAGAGTTGAGGTAAAATTTTATGTTATAGGTTAAGAACGTGAGAAAAGCAAAGTGTGTATATATGAGTTGTGGCTAAATGCCAAAAATGAGGATTTGTCCCTCGGAAAATAAAAGTATAGTGAGCGTGAACTGGGTGTTTACTCAGTGAGTTGCACTGAGAGGCTGTGAGATTGCATAATAGTGTTTAATGTGGAATACGAAATGTGGAAAGATTGATGATGAGAGTTAATAGTTCGTAGAAATAAAAAGCAAAGAAAGATAATTGTGACTGTAATGTGCCAATAAGTAAGAGTTGCCTGTGTGGCACAGATTGAATAGGATGTAGCATAACCCTATGGGTATATCGGTTGATATGTTAATTTGGTAGGAAAACCTGCCAAGAGAAATTATGGGCTATATGTGCTAGGTAGCCGGACTTGTGAAATGAAACTGAAAAGAAATTAAAAGAAATTGGCTTGGTAAAGCAGAAAAAGTGCACAACTGTGTGGTGCACTCCGGTTGTTCACATGTGGTGTCACCGGTTGAGATTGAGATTGGGAAGGACTTGAGGTCTCCCATTGGGCCTTTGAAAGGCAAGACTATTGTGAAATGTGGCTGAAAAGCCAAAAGATAAAAATTTAAATAATTATGTTGGTGTCCGCGCACTGGATGGAGCTTCTTGGGTACGGGGGACTGAGATTCTCTGGCTGTATCCCGAGTTAGCATATGTGCATAGTTGATTTTGCGGACAAAATTCCTAAAAGGTGGGGTGAATATAACACCTCGGAAAATAAAATGTGAAATTATTTGATGAAATATGGGTTTAAGAGGGAAGGATTAGTGAAAATCCGAGAATTAGGGCCAAAATGGGCTAAAAGGGCAAAATGGTAATTTGCCAAAAACGTGAACCGAGGCATGAAAAATGGAGTTAGAGATTTAATATGACAAAAATAATGCTGGAAATGGAATCAGGGCGGAAAATTGAGTGAATAGGCAAATTTGTGAAAAAGTGATGAATAGTGACTTTTTAAGTGAAAGATACTGCGGTACGAGTGTACCGATAAGTGTGAAATTTTTATGAGAATTTTGAGGAAAGAAAAATATGTCATGGACTGGAAAAATATGTAGATTAAGAATATATGATCAGAATTTTTATCGGAGTTAAAGTTAGATCGCGTGTGGGACCCGTGTGACCGAAGTCACTTGGCCCCCACCCTCTTTTTCTTCTTTTCCTCCTTCCTCCTTCCTTATTTCTCCCGTGCGTCCCTGTGAAGAACAAAAACACCAAACACCCATTTCTTCTCCTTTTCACCATTTTCTCTATTCTTCACCAAATCACTTGATTTTGGTGTTGAAATCTATTGTAAACAACCTTCTAGATCCATTGGTAACACTTAGAAGCCATGAAACCACCTCCTTGGGGCGAAAATGGACAAACTCAGATCCGACCCCTTTGATGTTCTTGGAGTTTTTGAGAGTTTTGGATCTCCTTTGGATTGATGGAGCCTTGGTGGTGTTCCTACACAGATGGTGAGTATATTTGTGGTACTTTTGTGGTTGATTTTGTAGATCTAGAAATTATGCTTTGAATCTTTGATTCTAGATGTGTGATGATAGAGAGCCCAAATGGAAAAATGCTATTAGATGAAAATGCCTTAGAATGATGCATGAAAGCTAGAAATGCTATGTTAATTTTTGGTGAAAAAGTTAGGTTTTTAACTTAGGAAAAATTGTGAAGATTTCATGAAAATGGGTAAGTGATGTAATTGAATAATTGAATGGTGGACCGTTGGTATAGGTTGATAATATGATTACATGATTAGTATGAGTGTTAAAATGAATTGAAAAGCCTTGGGGCATACCTTGTGAGGAATCCGAATTATGATGAAAATTGAGGAAAAATGATATAAGAATGATGTAATGGAAGTTGAATGATTGAAAATGATGTTTAATTGGATGATGGCATGGTGTGGTAAAGTGGAGTGAGAAGAAAGAATGTGTGATTCATGATATAATTGGTAATTTGATCTATAAAAGAGATTGAAGTAAAATGAATGATTATTTGAGATTTAATGTTTGATTTGGAAATGGATTGATAATCATGTTGTGGATTATCTAGGTTGCCTCTTTTGGACGCTTTGGAAGCGGGTAAGCTTGGAGCTTACGTTTGGAGCATGGGCTCGGTATTGAGGTAACCTTTGGAACTGGGGTTTAGCCCTTGTGTGCTCCACCACACCTAGTGGATGGTTGTGGTTGGATTATGTGGTTATGACATTGTGTGATTGTGTGCTTGTATGCATATTGCTTGATTTTTGTGAAAATTGTTTGGTCACTGGCCAGTTGACGTGTGTTGGTTTGGACATCCGCTGGGTTCGTCCTACGGGAGAATGCCAGTTGGACTGCCATGGTGTTGACTCTGGGAGCGACATCAGGATGATCCAAGCGGGGGACGTCCGCCGGATAGGGCTCATGAGGAGTTCCGGTTGGGTATTGCCATGGAGTCTTCTCAACCATGGGAGAGGCGCCAGGACTGTCTCGGGAGTTATATGATGGAGTCCTTGAACATGAATCCATGAGTGGATGTTCTTGGGTTGTCTCCAGTTGGATGGTGATATTGCATTGCTTGCATATTGTATGATGTTATATTTGCACATTGAGTGAGCCATGGGGTGGAGAAACCTCCAGGGCCCTTGGTTTACTGAGATATATTTATATATCTCACCCCGTGTTGTGGGGCATCATTTCAGGTTAGGTTGAGCCTGGAAGAGTGGAGCATGAGGTGCATATTGGGGGCACCATGTGATGAGCATTGGATGGAGACATATATTGCATACGTTTTATGCTTTAGAATTAGATCATGAACTTATGCATGTTGAAAATGCCATGCTTTGTATGTTCATGAATACATGTTAGATTCTTCAATATGATGTATATGTATAACTTTAGAATCTATTGTATATTTGAGTGAGCATGGGACTTGTCCATTGCCACATTCATTGTACTAGAAGCCTTGGTGAATATGTTGTAAATGGTCCATAATTGTTGTAAAATGGCCATTGGATTAAAGACTTGTAAATGATGCTTTAATGAATGGAAATGCATGTTTGAAGGGCCTAGTGCCTAGATTAGAGTATGTTTAAGTGTTGTGTGGAGTATCAAGGGGTTAGGGATGGATTACACAACCCTTTTTGGGGCTTAAAATGCTGTAATCTGTCATTTTGCTGCATAGTAATCGATTACCCAAGCATGGTAATCGATTACCATGCAACAGGGGACGAAAAATCAGCTACTGTCTTCACTGGTAATCGATTACTGAGGCTTGGTAATCGATTACCATGTGAGGTAATCGATTACCCAAGTTTGGTAATCGATTACCAGAACAGAGGAGGTCAAAATTTGGCTACTGCCTCATTTTTGACAGGTGGTAATCGATTACCACTGGGTGGTAATCGATTACCACAGTGCAAATTTTGAAAATTCAGGTTTTTCTTGACTTAAAGAAAGGGGCATAACTTGGTGGGTAGAACTCCAAATGGTACGTGGTTTGAAACCACGCGTAGCTTATGTAAAGGGCTAGAAAATGGTAAGAAATGAAAATAAGTTGATGAGTTTAAATGAGTTGAATAAAAAGAATGATTAGTGATGTTAGTAGACTGTTTGCTTCCGCGTATTGCATTTACAATTATGGTGTTGTTTTAATTGATTACGGAAAAGGTAATGGTTATAAAAAGGAATATGATAGAAAGAAAAAGTTTACCCGTAATTTAATTAACCCAATTACTGTGATTGTAACTGCGCTTAATATCATAATCAATGTTAACAATACCGGTACGTAACGGGCTGTTACAGTTAGGCCGTGCTGGCTCTGTTTGGTTCAAATATATTACCCACTTAGTAGTGAGTGGTTCTGATTGTTTCTTGATATTGGTGCAAATTTGTTGTGAAGAAAATTCAAAACTAGAATATTTTGGTTTTATTTCTCATTTTTAATCCGTTGTTGCTTTGTTTAAGCTGATGGAAGTCACATGGATGGTGCATTAATACTACAAGTTTATTTTTTTTTATGACAATACTACAAGTTTATTTAAATAGGCTGAAAACGAGTTATCCCGCGAGCAATTTTCAAGCCAACCCGTGAGCCAATTTTCGAGCCAACTTGCGAGCTATTTTTTCAAGGCAACCCACGAGCCATTTATTTTAGCAAACCCACGAGCAACCCTAACCCGATTAAGGTCGGGTTTGGTTAGGTTTTTTTTTTGAGCTAACCCTAATCCGACTCATTCTTTTCGGGATGCATGCGGGTTGTGCTGGGTCTAGTCGGGTTGGCCCTTTTTGCCAACCCTAATAAAGGGTCTGGATATGTTATTATTGGTTGTGTGTTCAATTCCCACTTATACGAGAGAGAAAAAAATGTGCTCCTCGTCACTTTCCAAACAACTAATTAATTTCACACTTAAAAATATATTAAAAAATATAATAAAGTCACAATTCTAATTAATAATTTAAGATCCTGAAAACGTTCAGTGAAATTAAGTTAAAGGAATTTAAAAAAAATACATAAATATTTTGATAAAATACTAATGCATATATTCAAATTGTACATTGCATCCAATCATATATATGCATTATAATTTATTTTTTTAAGAAATTAATTTTTTTTATTTTAAACTAACGTTATTACAACGTTTAAAGGTATAAATTGTTCAAAGACTCGTGGAATTATCTTTAGAGAATTAAATATAAAAATATGACATCTACATATTTAATACAAGTTTTAAACTAATATTTTGGACATTATTAATTCTACGGAAAATGTGACTTTTGCTCTTATTTTGTGCCATATTTTTGCTTTTTTTTTAATACTATATAATTAGAGCTGAGAATCTTACATAAGTTATCTTAAAACACACCCAGTAGTCAATTTTTACTCTCACAAACTTCCTTATTAGATGCTAAGAAAACGTACTTTAAAACTTATCCAAAATTAACATGACAGGTATATTATTCCTCACAATGTAATCATATTCTTTGGTAGAAAAGCCTCATAAGAGTAAATATTTACATCTTATCTTTCTTGGCAAAATTGATGGGTATAATTAGTTTAGTTTCAATTTTTTGTTACTTTATTGAATATTAAATACAATATACACTACAATAAATAAAAGTATTATCTTA
>JAVKPL010003227.1:0-19478 GCA_032173675.1 Gastrolobium villosum
TCCATGATTTTAAATATACCCAGAAGCTTTTTAAACATTGATAAAACACTTTTTACTTTGAGATCGTATTTTGATAATTGATAAAGACTACAAAAATTTCTTGTTAAAGAAAACCAATTAAATTTCAATTCAAGAATTATTAATTCAGAAAAAATAAATAGAAAAATAATTCAACCTGTTCCCTGAGAACGATAACTCTTTTCTTTTTGAAAATATACCTCTCAACAACTAACATGAGAGTTGAATTCGTATGCCATATGAGAAAATATTTTCCCTTTCTAAAAAGGCGAAATGTTTTTCTTTTTTTTTGTTTCCTTTTTTAAATAATAATTTGAACAAAAAAACGTGGCATATAATTGACTAATTAAGTCATTTGCAGAAATCTTATTTCAGTTGGGTTCAACCAGGTTCATATTCGAGATTTAATCATTTTCTGTCAAAACAATTTTAACCATCCAATACTCAAGTATTAAAATTGTTCACGGCTAGATTAAACTAAACACAGATGGTGCAGCCCAAGATTCTCCAAGAGTAGCAGCTTGTGGGGGTTTATGTAGAGGTTCAAATGGTCAGTGGCTGAGGAGTTTTGCCTATCATGTGGGCATTGCATCAGCGTTTACGGCAGAATTATGGGATATACTGAAAGGTTTGGGATTTGCTTGGGACAAAGGGTTCAAGAAGCTTATAATTGAAAGTGACTCCACTTCGGTGATCACGTTGCTTACCAACAAAGGTAATGTTGTCCGAGAGTCACATATTGTTATTCGCATTCGGATTTGGATAAACAAAGACCGGGATCTCAAGGCTCAACACATACACCGTGAAGGAAATTAGTGTGCTGATTGGCTAGCCAACCATTTGCTATGTCTAATCATAGCTCTGTCTACAAGGAGTTTAGTCATGTTCCTCCTGGACTTAGTTGTTTATTTTTTGCTGATGCTTGTGCTGTTTCTAGCATTAGGAATATTCATTTTGTTTAGTTATTTTTTAGGCTGTTAAGCCCTTTATTTCACCAAAAAATAATTGTCCAGAAAAAAATGCAATTATTTACGTTGAGATTTTTATTAGTCGTAACTTACAAAAACATATTTTGAAAGAACAAACAACAATGAATGAATCTACAATCTCTAAAATGCCAATCTCACGTAAGCTCTTGTAGGTGGAGATGAAGTAACATAGCAACTCAATAAACTTTCACACAAGAAGAATTTAATGGAGGAGACAAGCCTCATTTTGCTTGGGTACCAAGACCAAACTAACTTGGCATGTGAGAGTGACCTAAGCCTCGAGAGAAAGAGGGAAAACAATATGGGTGCCACATTCATGTCAAAATCAATGTTTCTAACTTGGATTGCCTAATGCCACAAAGGAAAATGAGGTCAAATATAGCAACTACTACCCTTACAAGCCCACGACACACACAGAGGATGGGCTTGAAAATTACACGAAACATGGGTTTGTGTCTTTGATCACCTTGTATTGTGGCATATGGGTATGTTTCATGTGTTAAGAAAGCTGTGATGTGAGCCACGTACCTATGTCCTCTAAGTTGTTCAATAATATACAAACATCTTTACTTCCTTTAGACATGCCGGCCGTCACATTGAAAATCAGTGAAGGACATATACGTCACAACACTTGTGAGGATCATTAGTAAGGTTAGTATTAAAGTGCCTACCTAGCTATATTTTTTTTATTTAGATATCATCATTGTCTGCTTTAATTATAGCTACCCTGCATACTAATTTTTTGAAACATAACTGAAGTGTACGCAAATAGATGACATGTATGTGACACTGAAGTTAAGTCAAAGCAGCGAAGAAATTTGGGTTAACTCTTGGAGGGAGGATATTTTGAATATCAAAATTTTTCACTACCAATTTATTACCAATCTAATTATCGTTGAATCAATGAGAGAGAATGCTAAAAAATTTATGACGAGAGAGAAAATGTTGATCCAATGGTGATTAAATAGGTAGTAAGTTGGTAGTGAAAAATTTTGGTAGTAAGAATATCCCTCTTCTAACTCTTGTACACATTAACTTAATAATGTAGCAAATACCAAAATTTGTTGACATCATACCAAATAGTAGAGAATCATGACTTGTAGAAATATGGACTCTCTTGCTCTAACGGTACCAATGTCCTAGTAACATTTCCTCATCTGCACATTCACAAGCATATTAAGATTTAATTGAATATCTTGATATCCCTGCATGGATAGAGAAAAAAAATTATTTTTTTGACAAGTTTTAAATTTGTTTTATATTATTATTTTGGCAGACGTACTATATGTCATGCAATTACAGTTGACCCATTATACATGGCTCATCCATTGATTCAAGAAACTCGTAGTTAACTAGAGTTATGGCCGAATAAATATGGCTCAATTGTTGAAAGAGGGAGTAATTTAAAATATAACAAATTATAATCGAATTCAAATCTCAATAAAACAGCAAATGTATGTGATTGTGATTTCTCTTTTTTTAATTTTATTCAACAAAAAATAACCTAATAACAATATAGCTCTCCAAGCCTTAAATAGGCAAAATAAAATATCAAAAAAAGTAAATAACTATAATTATGCATAATCAAAAGAGATAACGCATAATCAATACACACTCAAACATAATCTAAAAATAATAATAATAATTAACAATTATTGAAAACATCAGTATGGTTTTCTTAATTCCTTTTTTGGCAATTAATTAATAATTTCAAAACACCATATTACTTGTCTGCCTTTAAGCACTCACTAATATCCAACTCAAAGAACCTTGCGTGACTGATAAGAAGTGAGGAAGAGCTAACTAGGCCTTTAGAAGCTGCACAAGCTAGTCACTTACTTTAAAAAAAAAGGGCTCTTACTCTAAACAAAAAATAAAAGAGTTTTATAAGAGTTATGTCGTAGGAAAAATGATTCTGTTATGTTATAGAGATTCGTTTTGCGTGCTGGAATTTTATTTTATTTTTTGCTGCGAGCCCCACAAAATATTTTGTGAGTGTAGAAATTTTTGTGTGATCATGTTAAATAATAGATGATAAACCCAAAATAAAATGTGTACAAGTTGTATATATTTAGCAATGAAGGCTATGTAATTACCAAAGATTAATCTAATAATAAGATTAACCTATATGTGAAACTATAAAATTACCCCACTTGGAAAAAATGGGGGAATTGGAAAACAAAACAAAAAGCTGAAAAGAGTTGTGTCTGTGTGGTCCCATATTTCGAGATTCACAGAGGAGAAAGCCGCAACAAAAGACAATTATATAAATCTGTGCTACCTCTTCATCGATGATCACTTCACTTTCTCATTCTCAAAGACGCTTCACAAACAAGTTTGAAGCAACATTCATAATGGCTAGACCCCAACAACGCTATCGAGGTGTCCGCCAGAGACATTGGGGCTCTTGGGTCTCTGAAATTCGCCACCCTCTTTTGTAATATTCACCTTTTCTTTTCACATCTTCCTAAATAAGCAATATTTTTTTTTTTAATTTATCAATATGAACTTGGCTTGCCGTGGTGTGAAGGGCAATTCGGTCTCTAAAGGGCCGGCTTGGCTCAGCGGTAAGCTTGTTTGTCGTGGTGTGTCAGATCGCGGGTTCGAATCAGTCTCTCTGTAAAAAACATGGGAAAGACTGCTTAGAATATTATCTTCCTCTGACTCTCGTGAATATTTGAACTGTGTCGGCTCTTTAATTTATCAATATGAACTTAAGTTCTTTGTTAAGAGAATTTTTTTATGTTTTGCTTTTTCCGTGTTTATTGGAAGTAAACTACTACATTTGTGTGAACCTCTTGTTGATTTTATTGTTGTTTGGTTTTCAGGAAGACAAGAATATGGCTAGGAACGTTTGAAACAGCAGAAGATGCAGCAAAAGCGTACGATGAAGCAGCGAGACTCATGTGTGGTCCAAAAACACGCACAAATTTCCCATACAATCCAAATGAGTCACAATCATCTTCATCGAAGCTCCTCTCTGCAAATTTGACTGCCAAGCTACATAAGTGTCACATGGCTTCACTTTCCCTTCAAATGGCAAAGCAGAAACAACCACAGAACGTGCCTCAAGGGGCACATGGATCCAAGTCATCCAACCCATTTGCCTCATGCAATGCCATTGCTGAGACAAGCTCAAACATGGGGTTTAGATGGCCAGAGAAGAGACATGAGGAGCTGCAGTGGCTAGAAGAGAGTTGGGTTGGCGAGGAAGGCCAATTTGTTGAAGTCACGGAACAACAATTTCAGCCAGTTCTTGAAGATGATCATATAGAACAGATGATTCAGGAACTACTTGATTATGGATCAATTGAGCTTTGTTCTGTTGCCTCAGATTAAGTCCCTAAAATGTAGCACTCTCCATAGGCCAACACATGCGTCTTTTTGGAAAAAATCTTCCATGCAGCAGATGCGTTGAACTTCAACGCATCAACAAGATGCGCTGAACTTCAGCGCATCAGCACATGCGCTGAACTTCAGCGCATTGGTAATTTATTTATCCTGAGATATACAAATTTCTGAAATGTCAAGATCTGCCTACATATTTTAGGATAAATGAATTATTGATGTACTGAACTTCAATGCATCTGTTCCGTTGAAGTTTTGTTTCTCTTTTTGGGGTGAGAGATGGTACTATTCACTAACGCACCATGTAATAAAAGATAGTGAGATTTAGTAGTACAGGAGAGTTCACCATTGAGTTTTAATCACTTCACCAATTAGTGGGGACAAGCATGTGGTATCAGAATGTACTAATATGATGGACTGTAATATATCATTATTCATTAGTAACATCAAAAGACTACAAATTTCCTGCTTCTATCTTTATTTCTATCTGGTGCCCAAAAATTTTTATTTGTTTTATAACCATTATTATATACAGAAACTCTGGATTATGTGGCAAGAAGGACACAAACATGAGAAAGTATAGAAAGAAAATGGAGCTAATCATATAAGTAGTCAAATTCATCCAACATTTGTTAACCAAACAATAACCATTACACTCTGAAGGTAAAGACCATAAACAACCTTAGCATATACCACCCCAAAAGCTAGCTCAAAGGGTGGGAGTGCCCAAGGCCTTATAAAGGTCACATTAGTTGTTCATCCAACCAATGTGGGACTACATATCTCAACACGTCCCTTCACACGAGAGCCCATTGGGCTTAAAGAGTGGATATGCAACAGGTTCAACCTATCTGTGCTAAGAGAGTCCACAAGAGTAAAAACCTTGGGATACACCACCCAAAAGCTAGCTCAAATGATGGGAGTGCCCAAGGCCTTATAAAGGCTACATTAGTTATTCATCCAACCAATATGGGACTACATATCTCAACAAAGACTAAATCATTCACAAAGGTTTAGCACATTGTTGTCATAAAGCCACCATTTTGGCAGTAGCAGGCGCTGGAGTCAATAGTAACAAGCACCACGAGCCGTGATGAGAATGGAATGATGGAAACAGAGCAAACAACATTTTGGAAAAAAAATGATCAAACTCTGTCCGAACTCCGAACATAAAGTCAATCCCTTGTTGTGTTTCCAAGGAATGTCCAAAAATACTGCCAAATATGACAAAGGATGCGAATTTGAAGAGATCGTGATGAAGTATTATTTCTTTAACAACAAACATTCCTATTGTTTTCAGTTTTCACACTTGCTTTTTCTAGTTGATGACATACCGGGCTACCTTTTTCTTTTCTCTTTTGATGTATTCTTCCATTCTCGATCCTTTGTTTTCCGTAAAAGCAGAACTTTTGACCCACATACTTATCTTTGTTCACTAATCACAAGACAATACATCCATTCACAATCCACATACACAACTACTTTTTCATTTTTTGCGGATTTTATGAAGCGCCTGATGATAATATCTTTTGTCATTTTCCTTTTTAATATTAAAAATGCTTTTTAGATATATTATATCGGGTTTGTTTTTCTCGTAAGAAAACACATCTTTCCTGCACATAATAAAAAGATATGTTACTATTTTATTTTTAGTTTTTTTTAATAGATCAATCTCACATTTATGTATCTATGACATGAGATTAAAATTTTCTTACAACATAATATTTATTTTTCCCATAATTTTTTTTTGGTAAACAATAGCGAAAAAATCCCAAAAAAATAAACTCAAGTCAGAACAACCCTACGCAAATTACATATCAAAGAAAAATCTGCCAGATACAATGACAAAATACGAGGAGGAGGGGAACTAAAATATTTCCCATAATTTTATAGGAAAACATTTTCTCCTTTAAAAGGAGAAAAATTTTCTCATGTTAAAAACACATAACATAAATGGGGCCTACAAAATAGTGGAGAGAAAAAAAAATTCAAAGTAGGAACCCACTTATGCTATGAGTCTTTCATAGGAGAAAAATTTTCTCCTTTAAAAAGAAAAAATGTTTTCCCTAATTTTATCGCAGTATTTGTCTCTACATTCACAAAAATAAAAGAAAACACACGTTTTAACATCATCAAATTGTGGGAGATATTTTCTATGCTTCAGGACCACCTAATGATTTGGTGCTCTCTCTCACAACACTCATTTTTTCTTTCCCTTTTTATCCCTGTTATTTTTCTTCTTTTTCAATTTTACCCTCACATTTACACTAAGGGACCGCCCCACATTAAATTCTCTCCAAATTGTGAATTTAGCTATGCTGACTATTGTCGTCCAGTCAATCCCAATAATAATAGTAATAATAATAAACTTTAAAAATATTTTGTTGAGGTTAAAAGACAACAATAGTAAAGAACCAATTTAAATCAAAAGTTAGGCTTAAGTGAAAAAAATTTAAGTGGTTTAAATTATTTTCTAACATACCTCTTATGCAATAGCTATTGAGTAAGATAAGAATTGAACTCGTAATTATTTATTCATGAAAACTTTGATATCATATAAACTATAAATCTAAATTAAAAACTTAAACTGTTTTAATAATTTATATTTCTCTGTAACAATTGTCTCATCAATCTCAAAAGATGGATTGCCTCACATGGTTTACTCTTTTTCTGACCATTATTTTCATATTTAAAAAATTAAAATCTCAGTCAATTGTGAGAACAATATTTCTAGTGGTGATAAAATAGCCTAGAGCCCTAGACTTTAAGTCCACATGATGCAAACGAGTCAATATACAATATATATGTCTTCACATTTCCTAGATGTTTTTTTTTTTTCTCTTTAAGGAAATAAAAAACAACAAAACAAATTGCTACCCCTTTGTATGTCACTTTGGAAAACAATCAATTCTTCAGCTAGCAACTTTAATAATGTGCATGGAGGTTGTCCTCCATGCTTACAATCAAAACCATGTTCGTTTTCAACGCTCCGGACCAGTATGTCCCTTGTAGTTGCAATCATGACTGAGTCATATAATATGAAGTGCTCTGCTAGCAGAGGAATAGTACACTACGGACAAAATAGTGTCAAACGTTGTAGGTGGTGATCATCCGTGGCGATAAGATGCACATGTTCTAGCCATATGAGATTCTATGGAACAATCACCATATTGTCATCTTTTAGGCAAAAATTTACCTGATTGTCACGTCATTAGAATTTTTTTTTGTCAAAATGACACGTCACAATCCCGCTGGTCTGACAAGCGGAAATGGTCTGAACACGTGTCAGCGTCTGAATGGTCAACCATTCTAGCTATGCAGCCAGCTAGAATGGTTGACCATTCAGACGCTGACACGTGTTTAGACCTTTCCCGCTTGTCAGACTAGCGACATTGTGACGTGACATTTTGGGGACAGTGACCATTTTGCCACGTTTGGACAAAAAAATTATCAGACTGCCAAGCCAACAGTATATTTTGTCAAAATGTCACGCGGCATAATTCGCTACACATGCAAGTAATTTGCTACACAGTGTAACGAAATATGCCACGTCAGAACCAAAAATGTCACATGTCAAATTTTGAGAAATTCGCTACCCTATGTAGCGAATTTCTCAAAATTTGACATGTGGCATTTTTGGTTCTGTGCAACCTGACGTGACATATTTCGCTACACAGTGTAGCAAATTACTTGCATACATAATTCGCTACACTGTATAGCGAATTATGTCACGTGGCATTTTGGCAAAATTTACTGTTGGCTTGGCAGTCTGGTAATTTTTTTGTTCAAGCGTGGCACTTTGGTCACTGTCCCTGACATTTTGGTAAAAAAAAATTCTAACGTGACAATCAGGTAAATTTTTATTAAAGAAGTGGCAATATGGTCAATGTCCGAGATTCTCTCGTGTACCTAATTTTGGTCAAGTGTATATCCATGAAGTACCAGAGTATCAACTAATAAGGTTAAAATCAAGAGCTACAAAATTAAAACAACTAAGGAGGAAAAAAATAAAAAACACACAGTTAAAAGATTTTGATCTATGATATCCTGAATGTGATTCTATTGATTGTTGTCCATTAAAAACTAAAGTGTTTGAGCTGAGCACTTTTTGCATGTGAAATATGTTCATGGGGTGAAAACAACGGCTGTTATAATCATAAAATTTTCTGCTAGTATGTTTAAATCTTTGAAAAGGTGGGTGGGACTATAAATTCACTAGCCTAACCTCATGCTTAATGATTATTTATCTATGAGGTAATTGATTTTGTCTCCCACAACCATTTAAAAGCACAAATTTGATAATATTAATAACATGACTATGAAAACCATATTTTGGTGTAGTTGAATTATAATCTCTATCATGATGTGTTTCGCCTTAACCCCAAATAAAAGGAAGGTCATATTTCAGTGTAAGCTAACTAAGATGCTAAGCAATAGATCTTCGGATTGGTTTGGCCTGAATTATATGATAGTGACAGTGAAAAGCAGTGGCGGACGCAGGAATTTTAATAAGAGGGGGCGAAAATAAAATATATTATATCATAAATAAAAATACTTGAAATACAATACAAACTTAAGTGGAGGGATATTTTTACTATTAAAATTTTCTACTACCAACTCACTAACTATCTAATCACTATTGGATCAATATTTTCTCTTTTTTCAAATTTTTTTAGTATTCTCTCTCTTTGATTCAATGGTGATTAGATAGGTAGTAAGTCAGTAGTAGAAAATTTTGATAGTAAGAATATCATCTCTCCAAACTTAATATACAAAAAATTGAAAGAATGATTACAGAAATTAATATCACTTCACTTACTCTTGCTCTACGTGTTTTCATATTATTAAACTCATATAATTAAATCCGTGCTATTTCAAAATAATTTTTTTTTTCAATGTATGTAATCAAAGATAGTCTATGACTATACATACATGCAATGATCTTAGGAAGGTGAAAGTTGATTCTGCCTGAATCTAGAATTTTACACAGCCGAAATCGAAAGGCTGAAGAAGGAGGTTGGTGATGGATGGAACACGGAAAGAAGAGAGAGGATGATATGATGTTCTCAAAGGAAAATACGAGTGAGAGTGTGGGCAGAAGCATGGGAAATGAAGGAAAAAATATGTACAACACAATAATTTCATCATCACATTTTTTTACATATATTACAAAAAAAAAAATACCCAAATTTTAGAGGGGGGCGGGGGCCCACCCTAGCCCCCCTAATGGGTCCGCCCCTGGTGAAAGGGGGATCTCTACTTAAAACAACATAGCTGTCCACAGTAGCAGAGCGGCGCTCAAATTTGAGTTCATGTCAAAAAATTATATGTGTATTTATTTTTCTTAATTTTAATTAATTTATATCATAATATATTTAAATTCGGGAATGATCCGTTTACAAAAATTTTTTACAAATTTTTATAAATTATATTATATACTCCCGGAAGTATATATTGTAACCTAGTGTACTTTGGGGAGTACATAGTATAAATTATAAGAGTTTATAAATAAAAAATTTGTCCCCATTTAAATTATATTAAATACAGAGCACCTGAGCTTACAAAAAAATACAAAGCACCTGAGCAGACAGCACCAAGAAGAATTATAATTTTATTAAATATTTTTTAATTTTACTATATTTTTTTATACAAATGGAAATTGAACACATAATCTAATACAACTTACCGAAATTTCTTACCAAATATATTTTAAGTTTTAGATAAGGCCAATTACAAATTGTAGCCCGGGCCAAATTATAATTTTAACCTGAGCCAAATTATAATTAATTATATAAGGCATGATCCTTTGACACCGGTGTCAAATTTGAAATTCAAACCTCATCTGAGAGCCATTAAATCAAAAAATATCAATGGCTCTGATTTGTAAGTATGTGACACCATTGATCTTTTTTTATCTAATGGCTCTCAGATGAGGCGTCAAATTTCAAGTTTGACACCAGTGTCAAATGATCCTACCTCTATATAATTATATATAATAACTATAATTTGTTAAAATTTAGCCCGAATCGAGACTACAACCAAGAGATACATGGCTCCGCCACTGGCCGTCCAGTGACACGCAACTTGACCCAAAACGGTGTATGATTTTAGTGGTACAACTCCAACTAAATTGGAAAAATGGGGCAAATATGAAACTATTATAATTTTTATTTTTTTATAAACCACATGTATCTTTTACAAGAGTCAATATCTTCATGATGAGTCTAGGATTAAGATTTTAAACCTCTATCAAAAATGGTAATCGAACACATACAACTCTCACCCCCTCAGATGGAGTCAAAATACACGTGGAATCAGATTTTTGTGTCATGTGGACTTGAGTTCCACAAAAAAAAAAAAAAAAAAAAAATCTTTAGTAGGTCATGCTGCATACAAAGTAGCGGTATTCATCAACTGATTCAAACCGCGATGACCGAACCGAAAATTGAAAAATCGAAAATTGAAAGAAAAAAAAACGTAAAATTAATTGGATTGGATTATTTTTGGATTGGATGGGTTGGTGAAGACCAATCCAATTATTCCCCCTACCTTACCATCTACCTACTTGGGTCTTTCCCCAATCATAGCTCAAAAATCATATAGCAAAATTCTAAATCGAAGATCCATTAATCCATCATGTTGGAGAAAGTGGGTTGTGTTTGATCTATGTTATGCTTTTTTTTATAAGATACATAATATATTTTTAATACATAGGTTATTGTTGTACAGCAGCTCCTCTATACGATGAAAATTTGGGTTACTTTGTATTTCAAACAACCATGTTATAAAATTTTTGTTGAGAGTCAAAGATGATAATTTAACTTTTTGTTGTACAATGCTTCTAGATTGCACAATAATTATCATACAAACTTTACAAAGCTGATACATATAAAAGATGTTATTTGCCAAATAATCATCATATGAGGGCTTTTAAAAAAATTGAAAATCGACCCAATCCAAATAAAATTATATTGGATCTGATCAGATTTGGAAAAAAAATTAAACATGGGTGATTAACCAAAGGAATTGGGTCGGATAATTTTACTTTCAAAATCGATCCAATTCAGACCGCGAACGCCCATAATACAAAGGGCTTATTAGCTAATAGTGCAATAAGTTTTCCGAAAACAAAATTACCCTTTTAAACAGACCGAATTTTAATTGGGCCAGAGAGTTAGTCCTAGGTGTTTGGGCCAACTTTCATATGTTGGCCATTAGCCAGACTCTACACCATGCAATAAGCGATTGGAACAACTCATCTGACAAGCCCAACATCAAAATAGTTAACAGAGAACCCAAACCTGGAACTCACAATAATCCCCCCACTTCTCTCTTCGTTGAAGGTTATGATATCCTCATTCGAGTTTTTATATCGCAAGTTATCCAAACGAGGAAAATATTGAATGTGCTTCAGGACCAACAAAGCTCCCTCTCACAACACTAATTTTTTCTTTCTCTTTTTACCCATACTATTTTTTCTCTTTCCCAATTTTACTCCCATTTACACTAAGGGATCACCTAAAAAATGGTGATCCCGGACCATAATAAATCCTCTCCCACTTCTGGTTGTGTGATTGCAATGTTCTTTATAGGGTCTAGATGACGAGGAAAGACTGCGTTAGTGGATGGTCAATTTTGTTATATTAATTTTTATAATTTGAATGGAATAATAAATAGATAAAATTGGTCACAAGATAAATAAATTATAGAGCAGTTAAGATTTTATAGAGATGAAGAACTCTAATTTCATAAATGGAATGGTCTATTAGTGTAATTTAGTATTAAAAATTAATTATGATAATTTTAAAATTTATGGTGGCATTTGTAAATAAGCCAGAATTTAGGAGATCTCTATTTACTCTCCCTCAAATTTTGGTATCAATGTCAAAGGACTTTTTCGGAATACAAAAATTGTCAACGTATTGATATTTTTTAATTTCGTTAAAATATATTGTACAATGTACAATACTCTTAATTAGCACGTAAAATAATAAAAAATTGTATAAAATTTGCAAAGATATATATATATAAAAAAAAAGAGCTTGTCATCAAATATCTGGGGAGCTTTAATTCATCCAATAAAAAAAATAAAAATAGAAACCTAAGAAACGTGCAATATGTTGAAAATGGAATGGAAGAGCCCAAAACTTTGCAAAGGGATACATTCATGGGCCAAGCGATAAACCATAATAAGTGGGCCGACACCACATCTCAACCCAAAATTTTAAGGCCATAGGTTTATGGATCTTTTGCACTTTATATGGTCACTATGTCTAGAGGATGTGATACTACTTCTTTATAACTCATACTTGAATAATTCCAACATCTTCCTCTCAAGTGTGAGACCCAATATCATGCTAGCAACTTCTGCGGAAGTCTTTTTTCTTTTAACTATTGGAGTCACACTAGCCTTTTGCGGAGACATTGAAACATTACCATCTCTAAACACCTGGCCCTAGAATATTGAGACTCAAATTGAAACTCGTAACAAATACTGAAGTAACAACACTGAAAACTGAAAGTACCAATGAAGAGACTTATTACAAAGCTAATTAAGAGTCTCGTAACACCACTAATTAATTACTCATAACGTCAAAACAAAACGTCAGCCATTATATCCCTACTAAACATAACAATTTAACTTCATAATTCACATAAGAAAAAACAAAAGACAATTAACTCTTTAATATTGTAACTGACACCAGAAATTAAAAATACTTCAACACAATAGCTTTGTAGCATGCCATTGTATTGACTATCAACATGATGTAAAAAATAATTATTATATATTTATAGTTTCAAGAAAGGGAAATGCATTTGTCATATTACATGATAAATGAATAGTATTTATGTTAAGAAAAAGATAAGTAAAATTCATTGAATAATATGTCATCTAATTTTTTTAATATTATATAATTTATCTTTTTCTTAACCTAACAACTATTCATCTGTCATGTAACATAAAAAAAATAACTTTCTTTTCAACCGATTTAAGATATTTGAGGGAACTAAAATATAATAATTGTTAAATAGATGTTTAAATAAGAAGAATATCCGTACACTATACATCATTTTCTAATAAACTAACTTTCTGGCTACAATGGGGGAAGGGTACTACTACCAGCCCTTGGAATGTGGTCTTGTTAAGAAATCGGGACTTTGACCATTTTGCCACTGTTCATCATACTATTTACCAAAATGCCACGCGAACAGTAAAAATTACCAAAGTGCCACGCTGGGTAATTCGCTGCTTCCTGTAGCGAATTACGTCTGCTGACGTGTCGTCTCCTCAGTGGACCACGTAATTCGCTACACAGTGTAGCGAATTACGTGGTCAAAAGGTCTGTCCGGTCAGACAACTCAACGACACGTGTCACCTCCTCAATGGACCACGTAATTCGCTACACAGTGTAGCGAATTACGTGGTCAAAAGGTCTGTCCGGTCTGACACCTGAACGACACGTGTCACCTCCTCACTGGTCCACGTAATTTGCTACACAGTGTAGCGAATTACGTGGTCAAAAAGGCTGCAAGGTCAGCTGCTTCAGTGACACGTGTCATCTCCTCAATGGTCCACGTAATTCGCTACACAGTGTAGCGAATTACGTGCTCGATTGCAGGCCACGTGTCAACTCCCCAGTAATTCGCTAGACCGTATAGCGAATTATGCCCAGGTGTATAAATCACTCCATTTCAGGTGTGATTCTCCACTCGCAAAGGTTTCCTTTTATGTAAGTTTTTACTACTTTTGTATTTCTTGAATCTTCATTGTTTTTCTATTTTTGTAAGATGAGTGATGGTAGGAGGAATGATCTAATAGCTACTGTTTATTATAATGGGAGAAAATACTTTGGGCCAAACGGGCAAGTATTTGAAGGTGATGCAAAAATGTTTCGCATGAGTCCAAGATGCAATCTTCACGAGCTGAAGAAGTTAATATACAAAAAGTTAAGATTACAACGTGGTCAAACTCTTGCTCGGTTGACCGCTAGATGTGCCTCGGGAAACCCCGTGCAATGGGTTGGTGTTGAAATTGTCGACGATGAAGATGTAACGTTAGTAGTAGATGCAAGCACTTCTGAACACGGCGAGTCAAGATTTGTTGAATTATATGCAGAAGTAAATTACGGTGGACAATCCAGCAATCAACCGAGCAATCCATGCACTGACATCGTTGCCGTAAACATGGTGCCAATGGTAAATCCGGAAGATGAGGTCGCGTCCCCCACGCTTGCACCAACAACTCAAGAAATTTTAGACGAAAGCATTCCCGCCCGCAACGTGAACGATCCATCTTGGCGTACAGATAGTTCCGAGGACGAGCATGATGAAGGTCTTGTTCCGGATAGTGAGTCATCGGATACGGATGTCGATGGTGATTTTGATCGTTGTCCGTCTAATGCTATTGCACAACCAATTCCATCTCCAGGCATTGTCGGAATGCAAGATCCTCCTGTGGCAGGTACGTAACCATTAATGCTTAATAATAAAAAATATGATATCATATTAAAACCACATTAATATTGGGGTTTTGGACTTGTTATTATGCAGGAAATGATAATGTACCATTTTGGTCTGGAATTAGCCATTTCACGAATGTTAATTGGGAATATCCAGATCAAGAAGTTGATGATATGAATGGAGCACAAATACCTAACTGGCAATTCGGCGATGCGCTATATAAGGACCAAATCTTTGACACCAAGCAAGATGTACAGATGGCAATTAAACAATATTGTATGACAAATCATCGCACAACAGTCGTACTGAAAAGTGATACGAAAAGGTTGATTATGGTTTGTCAAGATCATAACGCCGGTTGTCCAATGAGGATGAGAGCATACCAAAAAAAAGGTGGCAGCGAATGGGTGATAGGCGTATGGAATAACGAACACACATGTGCTAGTCAGTCTCTTACCCAAGATCACAAGCAGTTGGATTCAAATCTCATTTGTTCATTGATCTTAGGTGCGTAGAGTTATTGCTTTTAAATTTATAGAGACTTTGTATGCTGTTAACTAATATCGTGTTGTTTGACCGCATAAACAGAAATGATAAGAGAGGAGCCCAGTGTCAAAATTGGACAATAAATAACAGATTAAATTAATTACACCTACGTTAATATAAATTCACGTAATTACATACCCAAGGTTTTAAAAATCAAGATTAAAAAATAAGCACAATCATTAACGATTATAAATTAATTACAAACTTTAATTATGTACGCCTAATCTAACCATCCATTTATGCGTAAATTAAATTAACATAACTATTAACCTAATGGCTAAAATATCAACAATATTTATAAATTATTAAATTAAAAATTAATGAATATCAAATTTAAATTATTAACACCTAATTAAATCATGCATAAAATACATTAACCCATTTACTAACCTAAGGTTTCAAATGCCAATATTAAAAAATATTTTAAAAAAATTGGACAATAAATAAAAGATTAAATTAATTTGACCTACGTTAATATAAATTCACGTAATTACATACCCAAGGTTTTAAAAATCAAGATTAAAAAATAATCATAATCATTAACGATTATAAATTAATTACAAACTTTTATTATGTACGCGTAATCTAACCATCCATTTATGCGTAAATTAAATTAACATAACTATTAACCTAATGGCTAAAATATCAACAATATTTATAAATTATTAAATTAAAAATTAATGAATATCAAATTTAAATTATTAACACCTAATTAAATCATGCATAAAATACATTAACCCATTTACTAACCTAAGGTTTCAAATGCCAATATTAAAAAATATTTTAAAAAAATTGGACAATAAATAACAGATTAAATTAATTACACCTACGTTAATATAAATTCACGTAATCACATACCCAAGGTTTTAAAAATCAAGATTAAAAAATAAGCACAATCATTAACGATTATAAATTAATTACAAACTTTAATTATGTACGCCTAATCTAACCATCCATTTATGCGTAAATTAAATTAACATAACTATTAACCTAATGGCTAAAATATCAACAATATTTATAAATTATTAAACTAAAAATTAATGAATATCAAATTTAAATTATTAACACATAATTAAATCATGCATAAAATACATTAACCCATTTACTAACCTAAGGTTTCAAATGCCAATATTAAAAAATATTTTAAAAAAATTGGACAATAAATAAAAGATTAAATTAATTTGACCTACGTTAATATAAATTCACGTAATTACATACCCAAGGTTTTAAAAATCAAGATTAAAAAATAAGCACAATCATTAACGATTATAAATTAATTACAAACTTTAATTATGTACGCCTAATCTAACCATCCATTTATGCGTAAATTAAATTAACATAACTATTAACCTAATGGCTAAAATATCAACAATATTTATAAATTATTAAATTAAAAATTAATGAATATCAAATTTAAATTATTAACACCTAATTAAATCATGCATAAAATACATTAACCCATTTACTAACCTAAGGTTTCAAATGCCAATATTAAAAAATATTTTAAAAAAATTGGACAATAAATAACAGATTAAATTAATTACACCTAAGCTTTTATACGTTAATATAAATTCACGTTATTACTAAGATTATAAATTAATTACAAATTTTAATTATGTACGCCTAATCTAACCATTCATTTATGCGTAAAATAAATTAACAACACTATTAACCTAATGCCTAAAATATAAACATTAAATAATATTAACACATTTCACTAGCCTAAGGTTTCACTAAACTAAAGTTTCACTAAACTAAAGTTTCACTAAACTAAAGTTTCAAATATCAACACTAAATAATACACCACATTCACTAACCTAAAGTTTCAAATACTTAAAGTGTTAAATATCAACACTAAATAATACACCACACTCACTAAACTAAAATTTCAAATTTCAACACTAAATAATATAACATATTTACTAATCCTAAAGTTTCAATCCTAAACACTAAATAATGTAACATATATACTAACCTATTCATGCAATTATAAATATCATATTTATAAAACATAATTAATTAAATAAACATATTAAAAAAGAAATAAAAAAAATTAAAATGAAAAGAGAGACTAACCTTCTTGAGAGAGAAAAATCTTGGAGAGAGAAATATTTTAGAGAGAGAAAAAAAGTTAGAAAGATGGAGAGTATGAGAGGAGTGGAGAGAATGGTGAGGGGAAGGGGTGGGACGCAGGGTATAAATAGGAAAAAATCTGCACATAATTCGCTACACTGTGTAGCGAATTATGTGCATGTGTGACACGTGTCTGACATGCGCAGAGGTGCAGGTGACCGTTGTCCACGTAATTCGCTACACTGTGTAGCGAATTAGGTGGACCATTGCATGGTCGACACGTGGCACTGAAGCAGCTGAAATTGCAGGCTTTTGACCACGTAATTCGCTACACTGTGTAGCGAATTACGTGGTCCATTGAGGAGGTGACACGTGTCGTTGAGTTGTCTGACTGGACAGACCTTTTGACCACGTAATTCGCTACACTGTGTAGCGAATTACGTGGTCCACTGAGGAGACGACATGTCAGCAAACGTAATTCGCTACAGGCAGTAGCGAATTACCCAGCGTGGCACTTTGGTAATTTTTACTGTTCGCGTGGCATTTTGGTAAATAATATGATGAACAGTGGCAAAATGGTCAAAGTCCCTAAGAAATCAGAATGACCAATTTGCCTTATATGATATGATCATTATACATATGATATGAATTGCCACGTTCTGTTTTTCAATTGTTGTGCATTATAGTAGGGTATATCAGATATTCAAAGGTAATGAATTTCCACGTGCGAGACCCCATGGAAGCACATGACCGGGGTCAAAGCCAAAAAATGGAAGGAAAGAAAGAAAGTAAAGAGAAGATGCCCGGTTTGTTAGTGAATGAGTGGGAATGAGTGATTTTAGACTGGCTTTGGTGATAGAGAATTGAAAGGAGAAACTCTGACTCACACACACACCAATAACTCAAGTGAGAGAATAACTAATAATCATTCTTTTGTTCCTTTCCTTTTATAATATATATAGACATGTACTTTGACACTTCTTTTCTTAAACAAGAAAGAAACTTTTTCTCTTTCTCTCCCTTTCATCAATCTCAACTGAAAAACTACTACTAATCATTAACGACAACATGGGAGGCCTCGAAGATATCAAGAGGGAGACCGTGGATCTCGTAAGTTTTGTGTTTCTTTTTCTTTATTCTTTCTGTAAACAACCCATCGTTCTTTACATGATATCACTTATAGTCTCGCCGTCCCCCACTTTCTCTTCTGAATTTCTTAGCACAGTTAGGTTGGGTTGTTGCATTATCAACTCTTTAGGCCCAATGGGCTCTTGTGGGGCGTGTTGAGATATATTGTTTCAAATTAATTGGATGAACAACTAATGTGGAGTTTATAAGACCTTGGGCACTCTCACCCTTCCAGCTAACTTGTTGGGTGATATAACTCAAGTTTCTTTACACTTTCTATGTGTTGTCATATTTTTTTTGTTATCACAAATGCAATGTGCTTGCTTTGCAGGAGCGAATACCTGTTGATGAAGTGTTCCGAGAATTGAACTGTTCCAAGGAAGGTCTCACTAATGAGGAAGGCCAAAAGAGATTGCAAGTTTTTGGGCCAAACAAGTTCAAAAAAAGGGAAGAAAAGAAGGCAATCATCTATTCATTCAAAACTATTATAGAATTTGTTGAGATATATAATCCCACGTTAGTTGTATGTGCAACTAATGTGGAGTTTATAAGGCTTTCGGCACTCGCACCCTTTGAGCTAGCTTTTGGGTGGTGTATCCCAAGAATTTCTTTACATGGTATCAGACTCTCGCCCTATTGTGTAAAGGGGCGTGTGAGACTTTAACATGGATCCAGAAGTCTCGCCTCTTGTGTAAGGGGACGTGTTGAGATATATAGTCCCACATTAATGTGAAGTTTATAAGACTTTCGGGCACTCCCATATCCTTTGAGTTAGCTTTTGGCCAAATATTTCAGTCACTCACTTCATAACATAACATTAACATCATTGAATAATTACTGATTTGTGCACAAAAAACGTTAATTCTATCAAACAGGAAAGCAAGGTGCTCAAATTCTTGGGCTTGATGTGGAACC
>JAVKPL010003228.1:0-19215 GCA_032173675.1 Gastrolobium villosum
CTTAAAAAATTCACAAAATCAATTTCTTTTGCATTTATTTTATTCATCCATTTTCGACGGAATACATTTTTCGTCAAAGATCTTCGACGGAATCCATTTTTCATCGAAAAACTTCGTAAAATCAATTTCTTTTGCATTTATTTTATTCATCCATTTTCGACGGAATTCATTTTCCGTCCAAAATCTTCGACGGAATCTATTTTCCGTCGAAAAACTTCACAAAATCAATTTCTTTTGCATTTATTTTATTCATCCATTTTCGACGGAATTCATTTTCCATCAAAAATCTTCGACGGAATCCATTTTCCGTCGAAAAACTTCACATAATCAATTTCTTTTGCATTTATTTTATTCATCCATTTTCGACGGAATTCATTTTCCGTCAAAAATCTTCGACGGAATCCATTTTCCGTCAAAAACTTCACAAAATCAATTTCTTTTGCATTTATTTTATTCATCCGTTTTCGATGGAATTAATTTTCCGTCAAAAATCTTCGACGGAATCCATTTTCCGTCAAAAATGTCTACGGAATCCATTTTCCGTCGAAAAACTTCACAAAATCAATTTCTTTTGCATTTATTTTATTCATCCGTTTTCGACGGAATTCATTTTCCGTCAAAAGTCTTCGACGGAATCCATTTTCCGTCGAAAAACTTCATAAAATCAATTTCTTTTGCATTTATTTTATTCATCCATTTACGACGGAATCCGTTTTCCGTCGAAAAATTTCACAAAATCAATTTCTTTTGCATTTATTTTATTAATCCGTTTTCGACGAAATTCATTTTCCGTCAAAAATCTTCACAAAATCAATTTCTTTTGCATTTATTTTATTCATCCGTTTTCGACGGAATACATTTTTCGTCAAAAATCTTCGACGGAATCCATTTTCCATCGAAAAACTTCATAAAATCAATTTCTTTTGCATTTATTTTATTCATCCATTTTCGACGGAATTCATTTTCCGTCAAAAATCTTCGACGGAATCCATTTTCCGTCGAAAAACTTCACAAAATCAATTTCTTTTGCATTTATTTTATTCATCCATTTTCGACGGAATTCATTTTCCGTCAAAAATGTTCACAAAATCAATTTCTTTTGTATTTATTTTATTCATCCGTTTTCGACGGAATACATTTTTCGTCAAAAATCTACGACGGAATCCATTTTCCATCGACGAACTTCATAAAATCAATTTCTTTTGCATTTATTTTATTCATCCATTTTCGACGGAATTCTTTTTCCGTCCAAAATCTTCGACGGAATCTATTTTCCGATTAAAAAATTCACAAAATCAATTTCTTTTGCATTTATTTTATTCAACCATTTTCGACGGAATTCATTTTCCGTCAAAAATCTTCGACGGAATCTATTTTCCATTTAAAAAATTCACAAAATCATTTTCTTTTGCATTTATTTTATTCATCCATTTTCGACCGAATTCATTTTCCGTCAAAAATCTTCGACGGAATCTATTTTCCGTCGAAAAACTTCACAAAATCAATTTCTTTTGCATTTATTTTATTCATCCATTTTCGACGGAATCCATTTTCCGTCGAAAAACATCACAAAATCAATTTCTTTTGCATTTATTTTATTCATCCGTTTTCGACGGAATACATTTTTCGTCAAAAATCTTCGACGGAATCCATTTTCCATCGAAAAACTTCCTAAAATCAATTTCTTTTGCATTTATTTTATTCATCCATTTTCGACGGAATTCATTTTCCGTCAAAAATCTTCGACGGAATCCATTTTCCGTCGAAAAACTTCACAAAATCAATTTCTTTTGCATTTATTTTATTCATCCATTTTCGACGGAATTCATTTTCCGTCAAAAATGTTCACAAAATCAATTTCTTTTGTATTTATTTTATTCATCCGTTTTCGACGGAATACATTTTTCGTCAAAAATCTACGACGGAATCCATTTTCCATCGACGAACTTCATAAAATCAATTTCTTTTGCATTTATTTTATTCATCCATTTTCGACGGAATTCTTTTTCCGTCCAAAATCTTCGACGGAATCTATTTTCCGATTAAAAAATTCACAAAATCAATTTCTTTTGCATTTATTTTATTCAACCATTTTCGACGGAATTCATTTTCCGTCAAAAATCTTCGACGGAATCTATTTTCCATTTAAAAAATTCACAAAATCATTTTCTTTTGCATTTATTTTATTCATCCGTTTTCGACGGAATACATTTTTCGTTAAAAATCTTCGACAGAATCCATTTTTCGTCGAAAAACTTCATAAAATCAATTTCTTTTGCATTTATTTTCTTCATCCATTTTCGACGGAATTCATTTTCCGTCAAAAATCTTCGACGGAATCCATTTTCCGTCGAAAAACTTCATAAAATCAATTTCTTTTTCATTTATTTTATTCATCCATTTTCGACGGAATTCATTTTCCGTCAAAAATCTTCGACGGAATCTATTTTCTGCTTAAAAAATTCACAAAATCAATTTCTTTTGCATTTATTTTATTCATCCATTTTCGACGGAATTCATTTTTCGTCAAAAATCTTCGACGGAATCCATTTTTCGTCGATAAACTTCATAAAATCAATTTCTTTTGCATTTATTTTATTCATCCATTTTCGATGGCATCTATTTTCCGTCGAAAAAATTCACAAAATCAATTTCTTTTGCATTTATTTTATTCATCCATTTTCGACGGAATTCATTTTCCGTCAAAAATCTTCGACGGAATCCATTTTCCGTCTAAAAACTTCACAAAATCAATTTCTTTTGCATTTATTTTATTAATCCATTTTCGACGAAATTCTTTTTCCGTCGAAAAACTTCACAAAATCAATTTCTTTTGCATTTATTTTATTCATCCATTTTCGACGGAATACATTTTTCGTCAAAGATCTTCGACGGAATCCATTTTTCATCGAAAAACTTCGTAAAATCAATTTCTTTTGCATTTATTTTATTCATCCATTTTCGACGGAATTCATTTTCCGTCAAAAATCTTCGACGGAATCTATTTTCCGTCGAAAAACTTCACAAAATCAATTTCTTTTGCATTTATTTTATTCATCCATTTTCGACGGATTTCATTTTCCATCAAAAATCTTCGACGGAATCCATTTTCCGTCGAAAAACTTCACATAATCAATTTCTTTTGCATTTATTTTATTCATCCATTTTCGACGGAATTCATTTTCCGTCAAAAATCTTCGACGGAATCCATTTTCCGTCAAAAACTTCACAAAATCAATTTCTTTTGCATTTATTTTATTCATCCGTTTTCGATGGAATTAATTTTCCGTCAAAAATCTTCGACGGAATCCATTTTCCGTCAAAAATGTCTACGGAATCCATTTTCCGTCGAAAAACTTCACAAAATCAATTTCTTTTGCATTTATTTTATTCATCCGTTTTCGACGGAATTCATTTTCCGTCAAAAGTCTTCGACGGAATCCATTTTCCGTCGAAAAACTTCATAAAATCAATTTCTTTTGCATTTATTTTATTCATCCATTTTCGACGGAATTCATTTTCCGTCAAAAATGTTCACAAAATCAATTTCTTTTGTATTTATTTTATTCATCCGTTTTCGACGGAATACATTTTCCGTCAAAAATCTACGACGGAATCCATTTTCCATCGACGAACTTCATAAAATCAATTTCTTTTGCATTTATTTTATTCATCCATTTTCGACGGAATTCTTTTTCCGTCCAAAATCTTCGACGGAATCTATTTTCCGATTAAAAAATTCACAAAATCAATTTCTTTTGCATTTATTTTATTCAACCATTTTCGACGGAATTCATTTTCCGTCAAAAATCTTCGACGGAATCTATTTTCCATTTAAAAAATTCACAAAATCATTTTCTTTTGCATTTATTTTATTCATCCATTTTCGACCGAATTCATTTTCCGTCAAAAATCTTCGACGGAATCTATTTTCCGTCGAAAAACTTCACAAAATCAATTTCTTTTGCATTTATTTTATTCATCCATTTTCGACGGAATCCATTTTCCGTCGAAAAACATCACAAAATCAATTTCTTTTGCATTTATTTTATTCATCCGTTTTCGACGGAATACATTTTTCGTCAAAAATCTTCGACGGAATCCATTTTCCATCGAAAAACTTCCTAAAATCAATTTCTTTTGCATTTATTTTATTCATCCATTTTCGACGGAATTCATTTTCCGTCAAAAATCTTCGACGGAATCCATTTTCCGTCGAAAAACTTCACAAAATCAATTTCTTTTGCATTTATTTTATTCATCCATTTTCGACGGAATTCATTTTCCGTCAAAAATGT
This sequence comes from Gastrolobium villosum, assembly GCA_032173675.1. Classification (NCBI taxonomy): domain Eukaryota; kingdom Viridiplantae; phylum Streptophyta; class Magnoliopsida; order Fabales; family Fabaceae; genus Gastrolobium; species Gastrolobium villosum. Next base: position 4,299 of record JAVKPL010003228.1, read on the forward strand.
TCACAAAATCAATTTCTTTTGTATTTATTTTATTCATCCGTTTTCGACGGAATACATTTTTCGTCAAAAATCTACGACGGAATCCATTTTCCATCGACGAACTTCATAAAATCAATTTCTTTTGCATTTATTTTATTCATCCATTTTCGACGGAATTCTTTTTCCGTCCAAAATCTTCGACGGAATCTATTTTCCGATTAAAAAATTCACAAAATCAATTTCTTTTGCATTTATTTTATTCAACCATTTTCGACGGAATTCATTTTCCGTCAAAAATCTTCGACGGAATCTATTTTCCATTTAAAAAATTCACAAAATCATTTTCTTTTGCATTTATTTTATTCATCCGTTTTCGACGGAATACATTTTTCGTTAAAAATCTTCGACAGAATCCATTTTTCGTCGAAAAACTTCATAAAATCAATTTCTTTTGCATTTATTTTCTTCATCCATTTTCGACGGAATTCATTTTCCGTCAAAAATCTTCGACGGAATCCATTTTCCGTCGAAAAACTTCATAAAATCAATTTCTTTTTCATTTATTTTATTCATCCATTTTCGACGGAATTCATTTTCCGTCAAAAATCTTCGACGGAATCTATTTTCTGCTTAAAAAATTCACAAAATCAATTTCTTTTGCATTTATTTTATTCATCCATTTTCGACGGAATTCATTTTTCGTCAAAAATCTTCGACGGAATCCATTTTTCGTCGATAAACTTCATAAAATCAATTTCTTTTGCATTTATTTTATTCATCCATTTTCGACGGCATCTATTTTCCGTCGAAAAAATTCACAAAATCAATTTCTTTTGCATTTATTTTATTCATCCATTTTCGACGGAATTCATTTTCCGTCAAAAATCTTCGACGGAATCCATTTTCCGTCTAAAAACTTCACAAAATCAATTTCTTTTGCATTTATTTTATTAATCCATTTTCGACGAAATTCTTTTTCCGTCGAAAAACTTCACAAAATCAATTTCTTTTGCATTTATTTTATTCATCCATTTTCGACGGAATACATTTTTCGTCAAAGATCTTCGACGGAATCCATTTTTCATCGAAAAACTTCGTAAAATCAATTTCTTTTGCATTTATTTTATTCATCCATTTTCGACGGAATTCATTTTCCGTCAAAAATCTTCGACGGAATCTATTTTCCGTCGAAAAACTTCACAAAATCAATTTCTTTTGCATTTATTTTATTCATCCATTTTCGACGGATTTCATTTTCCATCAAAAATCTTCGACGGAATCCATTTTCCGTCGAAAAACTTCACATAATCAATTTCTTTTGCATTTATTTTATTCATCCATTTTCGACGGAATTCATTTTCCGTCAAAAATCTTCGACGGAATCCATTTTCCGTCAAAAACTTCACAAAATCAATTTCTTTTGCATTTATTTTATTCATCCGTTTTCGATGGAATTAATTTTCCGTCAAAAATCTTCGACGGAATCCATTTTCCGTCAAAAATGTCTACGGAATCCATTTTCCGTCGAAAAACTTCACAAAATCAATTTCTTTTGCATTTATTTTATTCATCCGTTTTCGACGGAATTCATTTTCCGTCAAAAGTCTTCGACGGAATCCATTTTCCGTCGAAAAACTTCATAAAATCAATTTCTTTTGCATTTATTTTATTCATCCATTTACGACGGAATCCGTTTTCCGTCGAAAAATTTCACAAAATCAATTTCTTTTGCATTTATTTTATTAATCCGTTTTCGACGAAATTCATTTTCCGTCAAAAATCTTCACAAAATCAATTTCTTTTGCATTTATTTTATTCATCCATTTTCGACAGAATAAATTTTTCGTCAAAAATCTTCAACGGAATCCATTTTTCGTCGAAAAACTTCATAAAATCAATTTCTTTTACATTTATTTTATTCACCCGTTTTCGACGGAATTCATTTTCCATCAAAAATCTTCGACAAAATCCATTTTCCGTCGAAAAACGTGACAAAATCAATTTCTTTTGCATTTATTTTATTCATCCATTTTCGACATAATTCATTTTCCGTCAAAAATCTTCACAAAATCAATTTCTTTTGCATTTATTTTATTCATCCGTTTTCGACGGAATACATTTTTCATCAAAAATCTTCGACGGAATCCATTTTTCGTCGAAAAACTTCATAAAATCAATTTCTTTTGCATTTATTTTATTCATCCATTTTCGACGGAATTCATTTTCCGTCAAAAATCTTCGACGGAATCTATTTTCCGTTTAAAAAATTCACAAAATCAATTTCTTTTGCATTTATTTTATTCATCCATTTTCGACGGAATTCATTTTCCGTCAATAATCTTCGACAGAATCTATTTTCCATTTAAAAAATTCACAAAATCAATTTCTTTTGCATTTATTTTATTCATCCATTTTCGACGGAATTCATTTTCCGTCAAAAATCTTCGACGGAATCCATTTTCCGTCGAAAAACTTCACAAAATCAATTTCTTTTGCATTTATTTCATTCATCCATTTTCGACGGAATTCATTTTCCGTCCAAAATCTTCGACGGAATCCATTTTCCGTCGAAAAACTTCACAAAATCAAATTCTTTTGCATTTATTTTATTCATCCATTTTCGACGGAATTCATTTTCTGCCAAAAATCTTCACAAAATCAATTTCTTTTGCATTTATTTTATTCATCCGTTTTCGACAGAATACATTTTTCGTCAAAAATCTTCGACGGAATCCATTTTTCGTCGAAAAACTTCATAAAATCAATTTCTTTTGCATTTATTTTATTCATCCATTTTCGACGGAATTCATTTTCCGTCAAAAATCTTCGACGGAATCTATTTTCCGTTTAAAAAATTCACAAAATCAATTTCTTTTGCATTTATTTTATTCATCCATTTTCGACGGAATTCATTTTCCGTCAAAAATCTTCGACGAAATCTATTTTCCATTTAAAAAATTCACAAAATCAATTTCTTATGCATTTATTTTATTCATCCATTTTCGACGGAATTCATTTTCCGTCAAAAATCTTCGACGGAATCCATTTTCCGTCGAAAAACTTCACAAAATCAATTTCTTTTGCATTTATTTTATTCATCCATTATCGACGGAATTCATTTTCCGTCCAAAATCTTCGACGGAATCCATTTTCCGTTGAAAAACTTCACAAAATCAATTTCTTTTGCATTTATTGTATTCATCCATTTTCGACGGAATTCATTTTCTGCCAAAAATCTTCACAAAATCAATTTCTTTTGCATTTATTTTATTCATCCGTTTTCGACGGAATACATTTTTCGTTAAAAATCTTCAACGGAATCCATTTTTCGTCGAAAAACTTCATAAAATCAATTTCTTTTCCATTTATTTTATTCATCCATTTTCGACGGAATTCATTTTCCGTCCAAAATCTTTGACGGAATCCATTTTCCGTCGAAAAACTTCACAAAATCAATTTCTTTTGCATTTATTTTATTCATCCGTTTTCGATGGAATTCATTTGCCGTCAAAAATCTTCGACGGAATCCATTTTTCGTCGAAAAACTTCATAAAATCAATTTCTTTTGCATTTATTTTATTCATCCATTTTCGACAGAATTCATTTTCCGTCAAAAATCTTCGACGGAATCTATTTTCCGTTTAAAAAATTCACAAAATCAATTTCTTTTGCATTTATTTTATTCATCCATTTTCGAATTCATTTTCCGTCCAAAATCTTCGACGGAATCCATTTTCCGTCGAAAAACTTCACAAAATCAATTTCTTTTGCATTTATTTTATTCATCCATTTTCGACGGAATTCATTTTCTGCCAAAAATCTTCACAAAATCAATTTCTTTTGCATTTATTTTATTCATCCGTTTTCGACGGAATACATTTTTCGTTAAAAATCTTCAACGGAATCCATTTTTCGTCGAAAAACTTCATAAAATCAATTTCTTTTCCATTTATTTTATTCATCCATTTTCGACGGAATTCATTTTCCGTCCAAAATCTTCGACGGAATCCATTTTCCGTCGAAAAACTTCACAAAATCAATTTCTTTTGCATTTATTTTATTCATCCATTATCGACGGAATTCATTTTCCGTCCAAAATCTTCGACGGAATCTATTTTCCGATTAAAAAATTCACAAAATCAATTTCTTTTGCATTTATTTTATTCAACCATTTTCGACGGAATTCATTTTCCGTCAAAAATCTTCGACGGAATCTATTTTCCATTTAAAAAATTCACAAAATCATTTTCTTTTGCATTTATTTTATTCATCCGTTTTCGACGGAATACATTTTTCGTTAAAAATCTTCGACAGAATCCATTTTTCGTCGAAAAACTTCATAAAATCAATTTCTTTTGCATTTATTTTCTTCATCCATTTTCGACGGAATTCATTTTCCGTCAAAAATCTTCGACGGAATCCATTTTCCGTCGAAAAACTTCATAAAATCAATTTCTTTTTCATTTATTTTATTCATCCATTTTCGACGGAATTCATTTTCCGTCAAAAATCTTCGACGGAATCTATTTTCTGCTTAAAAAATTCACAAAATCAATTTCTTTTGCATTTATTTTATTCATCCATTTTCGACGGAATTCATTTTTCGTCAAAAATCTTCGACGGAATCCATTTTTCGTCGATAAACTTCATAAAATCAATTTCTTTTGCATTTATTTTATTCATCCATTTTCGACGGCATCTATTTTCCGTCGAAAAAATTCACAAAATCAATTTCTTTTGCATTTATTTTATTCATCCATTTTCGACGGAATTCATTTTCCGTCAAAAATCTTCGACGGAATCCATTTTCCGTCTAAAAACTTCACAAAATCAATTTCTTTTGCATTTATTTTATTAATCCATTTTCGACGAAATTCTTTTTCCGTCGAAAAACTTCACAAAATCAATTTCTTTTGCATTTATTTTATTCATCCATTTTCGACGGAATACATTTTTCGTCAAAGATCTTCGACGGAATCCATTTTTCATCGAAAAACTTCGTAAAATCAATTTCTTTTGCATTTATTTTATTCATCCATTTTCGACGGAATTCATTTTCCGTCCAAAATCTTCGACGGAATCTATTTTCCGTCGAAAAACTTCACAAAATCAATTTCTTTTGCATTTATTTTATTCATCCATTTTCGACGGATTTCATTTTCCATCAAAAATCTTCGACGGAATCCATTTTCCGTCGAAAAACTTCACATAATCAATTTCTTTTGCATTTATTTTATTCATCCATTTTCGACGGAATTCATTTTCCGTCAAAAATCTTCGACGGAATCCATTTTCCGTCAAAAACTTCACAAAATCAATTTCTTTTGCATTTATTTTATTCATCCGTTTTCGATGGAATTAATTTTCCGTCAAAAATCTTCGACGGAATCCATTTTCCGTCAAAAATGTCTACGGAATCCATTTTCCGTCGAAAAACTTCACAAAATCAATTTCTTTTGCATTTATTTTATTCATCCGTTTTCGACGGAATTCATTTTCCGTCAAAAGTCTTCGACGGAATCCATTTTCCGTCGAAAAACTTCATAAAATCAATTTCTTTTGCATTTATTTTATTCATCCATTTACGACGGAATCCGTTTTCTGTCGAAAAATTTCACAAAATCAATTTCTTTTGCATTTATTTTATTAATCCGTTTTCGACGAAATTCATTTTCCGTCAAAAATCTTCACAAAATCAATTTCTTTTGCATTTATTTTATTCATCCATTTTCGACAGAATAAATTTTTCGTCAAAAATCTTCAACGGAATCCATTTTTCGTCGAAAAACTTCATAAAATCAATTTCTTTTACATTTATTTTATTCACCCGTTTTCGACGGAATTCATTTTCCATCAAAAATCTTCGACAAAATCCATTTTCCGTCGAAAAACGTGACAAAATCAATTTCTTTTGCATTTATTTTATTCATCCATTTTCGACATAATTCATTTTCCGTCAAAAATCTTCACAAAATCAATTTCTTTTGCATTTATTTTATTCATCCGTTTTCGACGGAATACATTTTTCATCAAAAATCTTCGACGGAATCCATTTTTCGTCGAAAAACTTCATAAAATCAATTTCTTTTGCATTTATTTTATTCATCCATTTTCGACGGAATTCATTTTCCGTCAAAAATCTTCGACGGAATCTATTTTCCGTTTAAAAAATTCACAAAATCAATTTCTTTTGCATTTATTTTATTCATCCATTTTCGACGGAATTCATTTTCCGTCAAAAATCTTCTACGGAATCTATTTTCCATTTAAAAAATTCACAAAATCAATTTCTTATGCATTTATTTTATTCATCCATTTTCGACGGAATTCATTTTCCGTCAAAAATCTTCGACGGAATCCATTTTCCGTCGAAAAACTTCACAAAATCAATTTCTTTTGCATTTATTTCATTCATCCATTTTCGACGGAATTCATTTTCCGTCCAAAATCTTCGACGGAATCCATTTTCCGTCGAAAAACTTCACAAAATCAAATTCTTTTGCATTTATTTTATTCATCCATTTTCGACGGAATTCATTTTCTGCCAAAAATCTTCACAAAATCAATTTCTTTTGCATTTATTTTATTCATCCGTTTTCGACAGAATACATTTTTCGTCAAAAATCTTCGACGGAATCCATTTTTCGTCGAAAAACTTCATAAAATCAATTTCTTTTGCATTTATTTTATTCATCCATTTTCGACGGAATTCATTTTCCGTCAAAAATCTTCGACGGAATCTATTTTCCGTTTAAAAAATTCACAAAATCAATTTCTTTTGCATTTATTTTATTCATCCATTTTCGACGGAATTCATTTTCCGTCAAAAATCTTCGACGAAATCTATTTTCCATTTAAAAAATTCACAAAATCAATTTCTTATGCATTTATTTTATTCATCCATTTTCGACGGAATTCATTTTCCGTCAAAAATCTTCGACGGAATCCATTTTCCGTCGAAAAACTTCACAAAATCAATTTCTTTTGCATTTATTTTATTCATCCATTATCGACGGAATTCATTTTCCGTCCAAAATCTTCGACGGAATCCATTTTCCGTCGAAAAACTTCACAAAATCAATTTCTTTTGCATTTATTGTATTCATCCATTTTCGACGGAATTCATTTTCTGCCAAAAATCTTCACAAAATCAATTTCTTTTGCATTTATTTTATTCATCCGTTTTCGACGGAATACATTTTTCGTTAAAAATCTTCAACGGAATCCATTTTTCGTCGAAAAACTTCATAAAATCAATTTCTTTTCCATTTATTTTATTCATCCATTTTCGACGGAATTCATTTTCCGTCCAAAATCTTTGACGGAATCCATTTTCCGTCGAAAAACTTCACAAAATCAATTTCTTTTGCATTTATTTTATTCATCCGTTTTCGATGGAATTCATTTGCCGTCAAAAATCTTCGACGGAATCCATTTTTCGTCGAAAAACTTCATAAAATCAATTTCTTTTGCATTTATTTTATTCATCCATTTTCGACAGAATTCATTTTCCGTCAAAAATCTTCGACGGAATCTATTTTCCGTTTAAAAAATTCACAAAATCAATTTCTTTTGCATTTATTTTATTCATCCATTTTCGAATTCATTTTCCGTCCAAAATCTTCGACGGAATCCATTTTCCGTCGAAAAACTTCACAAAATCAATTTCTTTTGCATTTATTTTATTCATCCATTTTCGACGGAATTCATTTTCTGCCAAAAATCTTCACAAAATCAATTTCTTTTGCATTTATTTTATTCATCCGTTTTCGACGGAATACATTTTTCGTTAAAAATCTTCAACGGAATCCATTTTTCGTCGAAAAACTTCATAAAATCAATTTCTTTTCCATTTATTTTATTCATCCATTTTCGACGGAATTCATTTTCCGTCCAAAATCTTCGACGGAATCCATTTTCCGTCGAAAAACTTCACAAAATCAATTTCTTTTGCATTTATTTTATTCATCCATTATCGACGGAATTCATTTTCCGTCCAAAATCTTCGACGGAATCCATTTTCCGTCGAAAAACTTCACAAAATCAATTTCTTTTGCATTTATTTTATTCATCCATTTTCGACGGAATTCATTTTCTGCCAAAAATCTTCACAAAATCAATTTCTTTTGCATTTATTTTATTCATCCGTTTTCGACGGAATACATTTTTCGTTAAAAATCTTCAACGGAATCCATTTTTCGTCGAAAAACTTCATAAAATCAATTTCTTTTCCATTTATTTTATTCATCCATTTTCGACGGAATTCATTTTCCGTCCAAAATCTTCGACGGAATCCATTTTCCGTCGAAAAACTTCACAAAATCAATTTCTTTTGCATTTATTTTATTCATCCGTTTTCGATGGAATTCATTTGCCGTCAAAAATCTTCGACGGAATCCATTTTTCGTCGAAAAACTTCATAAAATCAATTTCTTTTGCATTTATTTTATTCATCCATTTTCGACAGAATTCATTTTCCATCAAAAATCTTCGACGGAATCTATTTTCCTTTTAAAAAAATTCACAAAATCAATTTCTTTTGCATTTATTTTATTCATCCATTTTCGACGGAATTCATTTTCCGTCCAAAATCTTCCACGGAATCCATTTTCCGTCGAAAAACTTGACAAAATCAATTTCTTTTGCATTTATTTTATTCATCCATTTTCGACGGAATTCATTTTCTGCCAAAAATCTTCACAAAATCAATTTCTTTTGCATTTATTTTATTCATCCGTTTTCGACGGAATACATTTTTCGTGAAAAATCTTCAACGAATCCATTTTTCGTCGAAAAACTTCATAAAATCAATTTCTTTTCCATTTATTTTATTCATCCATTTTCGACGGAATTCATTTTACGTCCAAAATCTTCGACGGAATCCATTTTCCGTCGAAAAACTTCACAAAATCAATTTCTTTTGCATTTATTTTATTCATCCGTTTTCGACGGAATTCATTTTCCGTCAAAAATCTTCACAAAATCAATTTCTTTTGCATTTATTTTATTAATCCGTTTTCGACGGAATACATTTTACGTCAAAAATCTTCGACGGAATCCATTTTTCGTCGAAAAACTTCACAAAATCAATTTCTTTTGCATTTATTTTATTCATCCATTTTCGACGGAATTCATTTTCCGTCAAAAATCTTCGACGGAATCCATTTTCCGTCGAAAAACTTCACAAAATCAATTTCTTTTGCATTTATTTTATTCATCCATTTTCGACGGAATTCATTTTCCGTCCAAAATCTTCGACGGAATCCATTTTCCGTCGAAAAACTTCACAAAATCAATTTCTTTTGCATTTATTTTATTCATCCATTTTCGACGGAATTCATTTTCCGTCAAAAATCTTCACAAAATCAATTTCTTTTGCATTTATTTTATTCATCCGTTTTCGATGGAATTCATTTTCCGTCAAAAATCTTCGACGCAATCCATTTTCCGTCGAAAAGCTTCACAAAATCAATTTCTTTTGCATTTATTTTATTCATCCATTTTCGACGGAATACATTTTTCGTCAAAAATCTTCGACGGAATCCATTTTTCGTCGAAAAACTTCACAAAATCAATTTCTTTTGCATTTATTTTATTCATCCATTTTCGACGGAATTCATTTTCCGTCAAAAATCTTCGACGGAATCTATTTTCCGTCGAAAAACTTCACAAAATCAATTTATTTTGCATTTATTTTATTCATCCATTTTCGACGGAATTCATTTTCCGTCAAAAATCTTCACAAAATCAATTTCTTTTGCATTTATTTTATTCATCCGTTTTCGATGGAATTCATTTTCCGTCAAAAATCTTCGACGCAATCCATTTTCCGTCGAAAAGCTTCACAAAATCAATTTCTTTTGCATTTATTTTATTCATCCATTTTCGACGGAATACATTTTTCGTCAAAAATCTTCGACGGAATCCATTTTTCGTCGAAAAACTTCACAAAATCAATTTCTTTTGCATTTATTTTATTCATCCATTTTCGACGGAATACATTTTACGTCAAAAATCTTCGACGGAATCCATTTTTCGTCGAAAAACTTCACAAAATCAATTTCTTTTGCATTTATTTTATTCATCCATTTTCGACGGAATTCATTTTCCGTCAAAAATCTTCACAAAATCAATTTCTTTTGCATTTATTTTATTCATCCGTTTTCGATGGAATTCATTTTCCGTCAAAAATCTTCGACGCAATCCATTTTCCGTCGAAAAGCTTCACAAAATCAATTTCTTTTGCATTTATTTTATTCATCCATTTTCGACGGAATACATTTTTCGTCAAAAATCTTCGACGGAATCCATTTTTCGTCGAAAAACTTCACAAAATCAATTTCTTTTGCATTTATTTTATTCATCCATTTTCGACGGAATACATTTTTCGTCAAAAATCTTCGACGGAATCCATTTTTCGTCGAAAAACTTCACAAAATCAATTTCTTTTGCATTTATTTTATTCATCCATTTTCGACGGAATTCATTTTCCGTCAAAAATCTTCACAAAATCAATTTCTTTTGCATTTATTTTATTCATCCGTTTTCGATGGAATTCATTTTCCGTCAAAAATCTTCGACGCAATCCATTTTCCGTCGAAAAGCTTCACAAAATCAATTTCTTTTGCATTTATTTTATTCATCCATTTTCGACGGAATACATTTTTCGTCAAAAATCTTCGACGGAATCCATTTTTCGTCGAAAAACTTCATAAAATCAATTTCTTTTCCATTTATTTTATTCATCCATTTTCGACGGAATTCATTTTACGTCCAAAATCTTCGACGGAATCCATTTTCCGTCGAAAAACTTCACAAAATCAATTTCTTTTGCATTTATTTTATTCATCCGTTTTCGACGGAATTCATTTTCCGTCAAAAATCTTCACAAAATCAATTTCTTTTGCATTTATTTTATTAATCCGTTTTCGACGGAATACATTTTACATCAAAAATCTTCGACGGAATCCATTTTTCGTCGAAAAACTTCACAAAATCAATTTCTTTTGCATTTATTTTATTCATCCATTTTCGACGGAATTCATTTTCCGTCAAAAATCTTCGACGGAATCCATTTTCCGTCGAAAAACTTCACAAAATCAATTTCTTTTGCATTTATTTTATTCATCCATTTTCGACGGAATTCATTTTCCGTCCAAAATCTTCGACGGAATCCATTTTCCGTCGAAAAACTTCACAAAATCAATTTCTTTTGCATTTATTTTATTCATCCATTTTCGACGGAATTCATTTTCCGTCAAAAATCTTCACAAAATCAATTTCTTTTGCATTTATTTTATTCATCCGTTTTCGATGGAATTCATTTTCCGTCAAAAATCTTCGACGCAATCCATTTTCCGTCGAAAAGCTTCACAAAATCAATTTCTTTTGCATTTATTTTATTCATCCATTTTCGACGGAATACATTTTTCGTCAAAAATCTTCGACGGAATCCATTTTTCGTCGAAAAACTTCACAAAATCAATTTCTTTTGCATTTATTTTATTCATCCATTTTCGACGGAATTCATTTTCCGTCAAAAATCTTCGACGGAATCTATTTTCCGTCAAAAATCTTCACAAAATCAATTTCTTTTGCATTTATTTTATTAATCCGTTTTCGACGGAATACATTTTACGTCAAAAATCTTCGACGGAATCCATTTTTCGTCGAAAAACTTCACAAAATCAATTTCTTTTGCATTTATTTTATTCATCCATTTTCGACGGAATTCATTTTCCGTCAAAAATCTTCGACGGAATCTATTTTCCGTCGAAAAACTTCACAAAATCAATTTCTTTTGCATTTATTTTATTCATCCATTTTCGACGGAATTCATTTTCCATCAAAAATCTTCGACGGAATCCATTTTCCGTCGAAAAACTTCACATAATCAATTTCTTTTGCATTTATTTTATTCATCCATTTTCGACGGAATTCATTTTCCGTCAAAAATCTTCGACGGAATCCATTTTCCGTCAAAAACTTCACAAAATCAATTTCTTTTGCATTTATTTTATTCATCCGTTTTCGATGGAATTAATTTTCCGTCAAAAATCTTCGACGGAATCCATTTTCCGTCAAAAATGTCTACGGAATCCATTTTCCGTCGAAAAACTTCACAAAATCAATTTCTTTTGCATTTATTTTATTCATCCGTTTTCGACGGAATTCATTTTCCGTCAAAAGTCTTCGACGGAATCCATTTTCCGTCTAAAAACTTCATAAAATCAATTTCTTTTGCATTTATTTTATTCATCCATTTACGACGGAATCCGTTTTCCGTCGAAAAATTTCACAAAATCAATTTCTTTTGCATTTATTTTATTAATCCGTTTTCGACGAAATTCATTTTCCGTCAAAAATCTTCACAAAATCAATTTCTTTTGCATTTATTTTATTCATCCGTTTTCGACAGAATAAATTTTTCGTCAAAAATCTTCAACGGAATCCATTTTTCGTCGAAAAACTTCATAAAATCAATTTCTTTTACATTTATTTTATTCACCCGTTTTCGACGGAATTCATTTTCCATCAAAAATCTTCGACAAAATCCATTTTCCGTCGAAAAACGTGACAAAATCAATTTCTTTTGCATTTATTTTATTCATCCATTTTCGACATAATTCATTTTCCGTCAAAAATCTTCACAAAATCAATTTCTTTTGCATTTATTTTATTCATCCGTTTTCGACGGAATACATTTTTCATCAAAAATCTTCGACGGAATCCATTTTTCGTCGAAAAACTTCATAAAATCAATTTCTTTTGCATTTATTTTATTCATCCATTTTCGACGGAATTCATTTTCCGTCAAAAATCTTCGACGGAATCTACTTTCCGTTTAAAAAATTCACAAAATCAATTTCTTTTGCATTTATTTTATTCATCCATTTTCGACGGAATTCATTTTCCGTCAAAAATCTTCGACGGAATCTATTTTCCATTTAAAAAATTCACAAAATCAATTTCTTATGCATTTATTTTATTCATCCATTTTCGACAGAATTCATTTTCCGTCAAAAATCTTCGACGGAATCCATTTTCCGTCGAAAAACTTCACAAAATCAATTTCTTTTGCATTTATTTCATTCATCCATTTTCGACGGAATTCATTTTCCGTCCAAAATCTTCGACGGAATCCATTTTCCGTCGAAAAACTTCACAAAATCAATTTCTTTTGCATTTATTTTATTCATCCGTTTTCGACGGAATTCATTTTCCGTCAAAAGTCTTCGACGGAATCCATTTTCCGTCTAAAAACTTCATAAAATCAATTTCTTTTGCATTTATTTTATTCATCCATTTACGACGGAATCCGTTTTCCGTCGAAAAATTTCACAAAATCAATTTCTTTTGCATTTATTTTATTAATCCGTTTTCGACGAAATTCATTTTCCGTCAAAAATCTTCACAAAATCAATTTCTTTTGCATTTATTTTATTCATCCGTTTTCGACAGAATAAATTTTTCGTCAAAAATCTTCAACGGAATCCATTTTTCGTCGAAAAACTTCATAAAATCAATTTCTTTTACATTTATTTTATTCACCCGTTTTCGACGGAATTCATTTTCCATCAAAAATCTTCGACAAAATCCATTTTCCGTCGAAAAACGTGACAAAATCAATTTCTTTTGCATTTATTTTATTCATCCATTTTCGACATAATTCATTTTCCGTCAAAAATCTTCACAAAATCAATTTCTTTTGCATTTATTTTATTCATCCGTTTTCGACGGAATACATTTTTCATCAAAAATCTTCGACGGAATCCATTTTTCGTCGAAAAACTTCATAAAATCAATTTCTTTTGCATTTATTTTATTCATCCATTTTCGACGGAATTCATTTTCCGTCAAAAATCTTCGACGGAATCTACTTTCCGTTTAAAAAATTCACAAAATCAATTTCTTTTGCATTTATTTTATTCATCCATTTTCGACGGAATTCATTTTCCGTCAAAAATCTTCGACGGAATCTATTTTCCATTTAAAAAATTCACAAAATCAATTTCTTATGCATTTATTTTATTCATCCATTTTCGACAGAATTCATTTTCCGTCAAAAATCTTCGACGGAATCCATTTTCCGTCGAAAAACTTCACAAAATCAATTTCTTTTGCATTTATTTCATTCATCCATTTTCGACGGAATTCATTTTCCGTCCAAAATCTTCGACGGAATCCATTTTCCGTCGAAAAACTTCACAAAATCAAATTCTTTTGCATTTATTTTATTCATCCATTTTCGACGGAATTCATTTTCTGCCAAAAATCTTCACAAAATCAATTTCTTTTGCATTTATTTTATTCATCCGTTTTCGACAGAATACATTTTTCGTCAAAAATCTTCGACGGAATCCATTTTTCGTCGAAAAACTTCATAAAATCAATTTCTTTTGCATTTATTTTATTCATCCATTTTCGACGGAATTCATTTTCCGTCAAAAATCTTCGACGGAATCTATTTTCCGTTTAAAAAATTCACAAAATCAATTTCTTTTGCATTTATTTTATTCATCCATTTTCGACGGAATTCATTTTCCGTCAAAAATGTTCGACGAAATCTATTTTCCATTTAAAAAATTCACATAATCAATTTCTTATGCATTTATTTTATTCATCCATTTTCGACGGAATTCATTTTCCGTCAAAAATCTTCGACGGAATCCATTTTCCGTCGAAAAACTTCACAAAATCAATTTCTTTTGCATTTATTTTATTCATCCATTATCGACGGAATTCATTTTCCGTCCAAAATCTTCGACGGAATCCATTTTCAGTCGAAAAACTTCACAAAATCAATTTCTTTTGCATTTATTTTATTCATCCATTTTCGACGGAATTCATTTTCTGCCAAAAATCTTCACAAAATCAATTTCTTTTGCATTTATTTTATTCATCCGTTTTCGACGGAATACATTTTTCGTTAAAAATC
>JAVKPL010003229.1:0-19340 GCA_032173675.1 Gastrolobium villosum
AAGAAAGAAATAGTAAAGATTAATTGAAATTTTGATCAACATATTGGAAAGTGATTACAAAAAAAAAGAAAAACATGAAAAAGATAGTTAAAGTGATAAGCAAGGTGGGCATTAAAAAACTAGTAGAATATCTTTCTTTCTTTTATGTAAACATAAAATATCTTATTTCATATATAAATAATTTGTAATTTAAAAAAAAATCCAATTTGTACTTTTTTTTTTAAGAGGATTATTTCTCTCATGTAGTAGAAAAAAAAAATTCTCATGTTGAGAGGCAAATAAAATGGGGCCCACTAATTAAAAAAAATATACATTTTTGATGTGAATGCAACATTATATATCAATGAATGCAATAGGAGAATATGATTTCCTTTTTTGAATGGTATGCGTATTTGCCTTTGACTCTTGAAATTTAGAACACGCATGTTTTATATTGTTTACACATGTAATTTGTGTTCATAATATGTAATGGATAATTCCCGAGGCAGATCTATTTGCTAGATTTGGATATTTTATTTTAACTTCTAAATTTTTTTAAAACGGACAAATTCAAACCTCAGTATCGGATGATTTACATTTTTGCATAATTTCATATTTCTCTACAAAGATTTTATTATTTATAACAAAAAATTTTAAAAAAACATCATTTTAAGATTTGAAAAAAAAAATACAATATTTTGAAAAAAATTCATATTATGAGAAGAAAAAATAAAATTTCTAAAGTATCATTATATTTTTTCAAATCACAAACAATATCATTCTAACTTTGTAGAAAATAATTTTTGTGGTACGAAAATAAAATTTCTATAATTAAATAATAATATCTATATAAAAAATTCAAATAACTACCAAAAAAAAAAAACCAAATAACTAGGTTTGAGTTTGGCTGTCCCCAATATTAAATTCGTGAAATGGGGAACCATAAAGTATAAAATATGGAAAATAATTATTCTAAAAAACAGATAATACGGAAATTTTAAAGAAGAACTATACTTTATAGTTTATAGAAAGGGTTTTATAATTCTCATGTTGAAGGAGAATTAAAATCTTATGTCGTAGAGATAAAAAGCATATAGGACCCACATGTAAGAAAAAATTATATGTAGGATCCATGTCAACACGGAAATCGAAAGGTGTGTAGGAAAATTGTAATTCTCGTCTTAAATGATAATAATAAAATCCTTCGGCAAAACTAAAATCCTGTTGATGTCTGCATAGATATTTTTGTTGCGCTTGACAAACAACATTCAACAGATGTGAACATGTGGAATAAAAAAATAAAAGGGAAAAGGTGGTGAATTCATAAATCACAGTGAGCTTAAAGAAAATTAGTAAAATAAAATTAAACACAGAAAAGTATAAGTTATAATAAATAAGGGATCAGCATAGCTTACCAAAAAGTAAAAACAAAAAATAATAAGGGGTCATATGAAATAAATTTACTTTCTACAACCTTAAAATGATATTATAATATGAAAGTAAATTTTTTTAAATATTTTTGTTTTATTTATAATATTGTTGTAAAATTACAGGAAATAATTTTATGTAATATAACAGGAAAAATGTTATTCCAATAAAATAAGGGTAAAGTATGTGTCATTTTAAATGATATAAAATTGTGTCATTTTAAGAGAGAAAAAGAGATAGACAAAAGAGGAGAGAGAGTTGACAAAAAAAAATAAAGGTGTGGGTCTCACTTCTTTGTGAGAGTGAAAAGATATAAGTTGTGTCATTTAAAAAGATAAATATTTTTTTTCATAAAATAATTAGATGTAAAGGAGAAAATGTGAATGCAAATGTGAACACACAGAGCGTGAACCGTGAAACTGGACAAAACGACAAAACGTAATTGGCTCGGTCGACCACATGCAATGATTTAGGGCAACAATATACATTTTCCACCTGTTGGTATTTAAATTTTTAATGATAAACTAAACACCTCATCAAGTTTGATTATGTCGCTTATTAAACGAAGTAATATACTTCTATAATTATTAAGAGGGGATATTCTTACTACTAAAGTTTTCTACTATTAATTTATTACTTATCTAATTATCATTGAATCAAAGAGAGAGAATGATAAAAAAAATTGAAAAAAGAGAAAACATTGATCCAATGATGATTAGATAGGTAATAAATTGGTAGTAGAAAATTTTGGTAGTAAAAATATCTCTCCTCGTATATTAAACCTAGCTCTAAAAGTAACGTTACTTTGTTTAGATTTCTGTATACCGTATATTTCGTCCCTCTCAAATGATTGTTCATAATCTTCTTACATACTTTCATATGATATTTAATCACATTTTTGGAGCGATTATTTCACCATCAATTTAGCTTACCAATTAACCGTATTATTTATGGGAAAAACTACTCTTTATGTTTCATAAGAGTAGTTTTATCTCCTACATATTCGTCGAAAATCGTGACATTCTTTTTTCTTTTTCTTTTTTCTGTAAATGGTGGGTCCTACCACACATGTGTCACAACATGAGAGAAGATCTCTCCTTCAACATAAGATTAAATGAATCCATTACTTATTCAGTCACTGTTAGCCAAAAAATTTAAAAGTTATAATTTTTATAAAAAATACCAAAATAAAGCAATTGGATGACTAAGAAACTAATGCAACCAAATTAAGAAAGCTGTCTCTCAAGAAGCGGTCATGGTTGAAATGTGAGTAATTAGTAAATGGTTGCACTAATTATTCGTAAATAGTTATCCAATAACTTTATTTTAAAATATTTTTTATTAAAATTATAACTTTTAAAAAAAATTTGCCGTTCCTATTATATCAGTTTTAAATTAACGCCGTCAATTTTTTCTTTTTCTTTTTTTTCTTCATATCTGCAACTGTTAATTTAGAATCAATTTAATGGTAACCAAACATATCCATATATTTATTTTGAAATGAATGAAAATAGGTATTATTAATAGTTCTTGCTATATAGAACAAAAAACTTTTAAGAAAATTTAATACGATTGACGTGACTAATAATAAAAAAGTAGAAAAAAACAGTTTTAATTTGTAAACATATTCATGGCACGATTTGCATGATAAAACGCCAAATTCTTT
The DNA here is from genome assembly GCA_032173675.1 of Gastrolobium villosum. Lineage (NCBI taxonomy): Eukaryota > Viridiplantae > Streptophyta > Magnoliopsida > Fabales > Fabaceae > Gastrolobium > Gastrolobium villosum. Next base: position 3,074 of record JAVKPL010003229.1, read on the forward strand.
TTTTTTTTTTTCATTTTGAGGGTAGTTTCACAAATTGCCTTTCGTAGAAATTAATGAGCATTAATCATTAGTAATCTACCACAAACTTTAACTTTTTTTTATAAAATTCCTATGCGTAAGAAAAATCAAAGTTATTAACTCAACAGCTCATTAACTCAATCGCTTACAAAGTTAATAGGTCACTAATTTAATTAATAAATTATTAATTAAATCGATTAAATTAAATTTATATGAAAATATATAAATAGAAGTGACAACCAAAATGATGTGACTTAGTGGTTAGTATTTCACTTTCCTTTTCTTAAGTGCCAAATTTTAACTTCCAGAGTCCAATTATGATGGAATATTTTATCACAATTTTTAAAACCAATTCAATCAAAAAACTGATATGGGGTTAGCACTAATTAAACCGGATTTATGACAAGTTAATTAACTGAACCAGCTTGGTTAATAATCTGATTTCCAGTTCAACCGATGCAACCAATCAAGTTGGGTCGAATTTAATTAAAAAAAGAAGATTGTTATATGATTAAAAAATGTAAGTCTGCGAGATTGACGTTACCTACCAAGTTAAGGAAAACCATATACTTTATTCTATCACAGTCGTTGATTGATCACTATTTTCTTTTTTCAAAGGTAACAAGAAAAATAGAATCTCAAGTTTGAAAATGGCAGATGCAACACGCGGCACAGTGTACGTCTAACAGCAACATGGCTTTGTTGATCTAAACATATGTTAAGTATGGGGACTTGCCCCTTATGTGTACCAAAAAAAAAACATACGTTAAATAATAAACAATTGCTTTCAGGCATACGGATTTTGACTGGTCTGGTCTAGTAAGTACAAATCTTGAGGCATAATTTATGTAAAAATGCTAAAAGTAATGACATTTCTTAAGTGTATGGATATGCATGAATGCGTGATATCGTACTCACTTTTGGAGAAATATTTTTTGGAAAAAAAAATGTTTGATAATATAATCTATTTTTATTTTTAATAAGAGAAAATATATATTTAATGAAGCATATATTAAATAAACAATATTGAACTCTGTAATGTGGAGGTTAGCTTTTTTCCTTTGATAGGGTATAATATATAACAATGCTGATCTTTGGGATTTTACCCATTTAATTTATCAATTTGGTATTCGATTCATAATATTAACGAATTGGGATCATTGAATGACGCAAGGTGGACCCAGCGGAACTCACTAAGTGCTGCGAACAACTTCCCGTGTCACTCCCCTGGGGAACTCATTTGAGTGTCGCCCCCCTCCCTTGGGGAACTCATAGAATTGTGCCACGTGGCATAACATCTTTAGTCTTGTTTCAGTAAAATTTCGGAAGACAATAACTTTTGACTCAGGTATCTAAATCAAATGATTTTTTTTTATTTCACATAATTTTTTGAGATCTACGCAATAAAATCTCATTTTATATATTTTGTCTGACAAACATAGTTCAAATCCGTAAAAAAGTGAAACTAGTGTTGCAAATTTGAACTATGTTAATGGAAGATAAAATATGTCAAATGAAGTGTCATTGCGTAGATCTCGAAAAGTTATGTGAAATAAAAACAAAAATCATATCATTTGGATACCCGAGTCAAAAGTTATGACTTTCCGAGATTTTACGGTAATAAAACTAACGAGATTGTGCCACTTGGCACAATCCCGTGAGTGCCTCAGGGGAGGGGGGCATCACTCAATTGGGAAGAAAAAAAAATGTGAATAACGTAGGGGAGGGTAGCGGCACTTAGTGATGCTGGCTCCCTCGCGTCATTAAATGATCCTCATTAATAGATATCATGAACCAAATACCAAATTGATAAATTAAAGGGGTAAAAATCCCAAATAGGTTAAGGAGCCACAATGCTCTTAGATGCATGCAGCAAAACTCTACGAAAGACTCACCGTGAATATCTCAAGTGTAGGTTGAGCGAGGGGAAAGATGAAATAATGCAATGATTCTATATTTCAGTAGAAAAATGGCTTTGAAAGCTATCCCTTCAATGGCTGAAGATGCATTTATAGAAGGGAAAATATTATCAAATGATAGAGAGAGAAATATAACAGTTTTGTACAGTGGACCCCACTGCAACAGTAGCACACTTCCAAATATATATGAAATGAGTTGTGCAAGGAGTGAGAAAAGGGTTTAAAAGTCTCACTTTTGGGGAGGTACCGAAGTGACCTTGTAAGTGAGCCTTTAGGGGTCGGCCGATAGAATTGTGCTGCTGAGGCCAGTCCAGAACAAGTGTGTTTTTAATCTTAAGAGGAGGATATATTTACAACATAAAAATTTTACAATCTTTTATCATTGAATCTTAATCGTTGATTCGCCAATCTAACGGTTATTATTTAAGAGAAATTAATAAATATGACCCAATAAATTATAAGAGTTAAATTGACGGAAATCAATAGTTAAAATTTATTGGTAGGAGATTTTAAAACTTTTAGGTTGTAAATATCTCTCTCTTATCTTAATATTGATAACACATTCTACTATGTTTCCATTTGATAAATAATATGGGATAATAATAATAAAAGTTATTTAAATTTCTATCAATTTATGTTCCTTGACTATTGGTTCATGGACAGAAAAATAAATCAGTTTTATCAAATACATTATTTCTAACTATTTTTATTCCCTGGATCAAAAAAGATAAAAAAAAATTATTTTTAAGAACATTATCATACATAACCTAATAAAAAATGCTTAAATTTTTATATGCTCTAACAGGGATGACAAAAATAAGCTAACGAGTCGAGTTGGCTCGTAACTCACAAAATAAATCGGGTTAAATTGGCAAAAATAAGTTAATAACCCAAGTCAGCCCGACCGAGCCAACTCAAAAAAATTCGAGTCAATCTGCGGGTGAATTGCGGATTATCCTTTCTTTATTTATTAAAAAATACAAAAATAATAATAAAGGGGCTGGATTTGTCCAAAAAAAGTAGAAACCTTTTTTTGTAAGTTTATGTTTAGCAATTTTAATTATCTTATATCATATACATTTTTTATGCTCTAATATTTTTTTTATTTTACTTCAATTATCATTTTTTTTTGTTTTTTTAGATATTTTTTCGAGCCAACCCGCGAATCAACTCTAACCTAACTCGGATAGGGTTGGATATTCTGACTTTTTTTTTCAAGTTAACCCTAACTTGACTTTTTTTTCAGATTACAAACAGAGGGACGGATAAAACCTGCTCGTTTTAGCATCCCTATGCTCTAATTAATAAGAGAACACAAATGCATTTGGCGTTTTCACGCCGCATCATTTTTTTTCTTTTATTTACCTCGAATGCATATACTTCTTATTCTTTTGTCGTTTCCAACACTTTTTTTTTTTTAAAAAAAATTATTAGAGTAAATATCCTATTAACTCCCTAATAAGAAATACGTTTCCCACTTTAATTCCTTACAAAAAAAATTAATCCTGAAGTTCCTAAGAAATTCAAAGTGGACCTTTTTAGTTGAAATTGTGGTCCTCACAAATTCAAAAAGGCCCATATTAGTCCCCAAAAGGACTAAAATTATTCAATTTTGAATTTCACAGAGACCAGACAACTAATTTTTTTTTTGTAATAAACTAAAGTGGGGATCGTGTTTTTTTGTTAATGATCAAAAATGATATTTACTCAAATTATTATTTATTGCTTCAGTCAAAGTTACCATAAAAGTTTAAGTATAAGATCAATAGATTTTATAAATATTTTACTTATAACATGTATCAATATTATAAAAATAAAAGGGAAAATAAAATATGATAATATCATAGGATTAATGACATCTAGGGGTGGTAAACGAGCCAGGCGCCTTTCAGGGGCCTTTGGCTCGGCTCGTAAAGGCCTGAGCTCGTTTAATAAAAGCTCGTGTTGGAACCAGACTTTGACTTGTATAAAAGCTCGTTTAATAAAAAGGCCTCAGGCTCTAATTCAAAAGCTCGGTCTTAGAGCCTCCCAGGCTAGCCTAATATATAAATATTTATTTATATTTTTTATACTACTTGTAATAACTCTCTATCTCATCAATTTATTTCAGCCCATTTTATTGGTTTAACAGACTTCTTGAATGATTTTGTTCTATATTATGCTATTTGGATATATATTGAATTTATGTATATTTATGGAATTACTAGTGCTCTTCTATATTATCCTTCATCCTCCTTCACACAAACAAACCCACAAAAACTCATTCGTTCCACTGTGCACTGCTTGTTTGTGTCAATTTTTATTTTTATTTTGCACTTTTTTTATAATAGGCTAAGATTATATAACCTGTTATCTTCCTTCTCTCACTTTTTTTTTATTGTAGACTTTGTAAATTATTGTTGCAAATTGGAAGCTAAGGTTTCTATCTGAAAATTGATTTTTTGTGGAATTCTGTTATCTTATTTTTATTTTTTAACATGTTAACAAACTAAGATAGGCTTCACACAGGCTTTTATTTTTTGTAAATAAACCAGGCCATAGGCCAATAATATATTCGTGACAGGTAACAGGCTAAGGCCATTCGGACACGTTTAAATACAGGCTTGGCCCGTTAAGATCAAAGCTCGGCTCGGCTCGGCCCGTTAACACCCCTAATGACATCGTATCAAGTGAAATATATAACAAAGGTAATTAATCACCAATACAAGAAAAAACACTAATTATAACATTCCAAATATATATATATATATATATATATATATATAGGTTCGATTTTTCTGCAGTTAGTGCAGATAAGTTATCTGCAATAAGCCAAATTCGACGTCGTTTTGGGCGGAAATCATGGTATTTTTATAATTTTAATTTATTTCAAGGTTATAATAGTCTTTATATTTATAATTTTTTAAGATTTTAATACCAAAACGACGTCATTTTGGAATAAATGCAGATAACTTATCTGCATTAATTGCAGAAACATTTTTCCCTATATATATATATATATATATATATATATATATATATATATATATATATATATAGGGGCAGGATATTTTTACACCGATGTAAAAGTTAGAAGTCTTACACTCAATCTTGACCATTGATCCACTTGTATCCAATGGCTCACATTACTAAAAAATTAGAACCCTTAGATATAAATAGGATCAACGGATAAGATTAAGAGTGTAACTTACACTGGTGTAAAATGATCCTGACCCATATATATATACACTTCATAAATGGTTAAGTAGATGTGTAGCCCAATTAAATGGATTGACTGATTACTATGTCAACCTATGTTGCAGCGCCACCAACATGGGACATGATAGTCTGACACGTTAATATTAAAAAATATTAGATTTTGAAATATTAGGATATGTTTTGATATTAAATAATATTTTAATTTATGTAGTTTATATTATATTTAATATTCAATAATTAAAAAAAGGAAACTAAACTTATAATACCTATCAATTTTGCAAAGAAACATAAAACATTACAAATATTTATATTAAACTCAATAAAATGGTAATCGTAATCCAACGAATCTAATAATTGGAACTAAAAACACAATACAACCTTTAAACCCTTTCTTGAGTCTCTGCAACACGTGTTATAGTGTCGGAGAGTATCGTACATGACACATCAGGTTTTTGAAGTGTCGGGTCATCATAGGTGTCAACTGAGTTAAAGGCTTTGGAATGAGAAGACTGAGACTAAAGGTGTTTGGCCAAAAGGAGAACATGGTGTTTTTCGTCGTATATATGATAGGTAAGATGTAGTGTGTGGAGGCCCACAAAGTACTCAAGTGGGTAGTGAATGCATTAAGATTCAATATGTTAGAGGATCAAAAGGCAAGGTAGTCAAAATTGAGATCTCACTTAAAGATCGAGAGGGGGTGGCAAGATCATGAATGGTGGAATCGATATAGATTGTGAATATTTTATATTCCTAATTTTAACAAAAATATAACATTTGTGCATATAAAATAACATTTAAGTCACAACTTGAGTCCTAAAAGACAATTTAAACTTCAAATATAAAAGAAAACTCCAAATCATTATCAAATGCAAATTATCCAAGTTAGAAGTACGATCTACCAAAAACCCTAAAACCAAAACAAAAATAGTTTAAATCTATTATATTGAAGCATTCAAATAACAATAATCATCTAGCATGGCATCTTCCTCTCCATCTCCAGCAAGTTCTTCATTAAAATTTGGTAACTTCAAATCACCTTAGGTTCAACCAAATCTTCATTTTGTGTTGGTACTGAGTTGTCTACATCTTTGTAACACTCCCAAAATTATCACAATTTAAAAATATTCTTTTTTTTTTTTGGTAAATACATGGGGCATTGCCCCACGAAACAGACAAAACGAAATAAAAGAAAACAAACAATAACAGGAAAAAGCAAGACAGAAAGAAAACTAAAAATTATCGACTCAGAAGAAACAAACTCAGCATCTTGCAGCTGGAGTGATGACTCCCGGATCCAGCATATCAGCAGTAAGAAGATTAAGTAGCTCACTGTGAGGGGATGTAATAGTGGATAAACCAAAAGGATCATCCATTGCTTTCTTCGCTAGCCAGTCCGCACAATGATTACAGGTCCTAGAAATATGCTTCAACAAGACAGACCAATCCTTATTGAGAGCAGCTCGAATCTTAGTTACCAGAGGTAGCTTTCGAGTGTCATTACCAGTCATGGTAAGAAGGCCAATGGCTTGAGCAGAATCTGATTCAAGAATAATTTTCTTCCAACCAGATTTCCAACCAAACTCCAACCCATATAAAATAGCCCAGAGTTCAGCTTGCAAAGGGGAGCAGTAACCAATAAAGACAGAGAAATCAGAAACCCAATTCCCCTCCCAGTCTCTCAATAATCCCCCACATGCAGCTCTCTCATTAGAAACTGCACCATCAACATTTAATTTTAAATAACCTTGAGTTGGAGCAATCCAGGCAGGGGAGGATCTGATGGGGGGTATATAGGATCAACTTTTGTTAACCATTTTCTGTTACAGCACCTTAACTCTCCAATTGATTCAGCAATACAAGGAGAAGGGTCTTCAGGTCTCTTTACAAAGCCTTCATGAAGCTCTTTATTTCTCCAATACCATAAGAAATTACAAACGGTAAAGAAAAAGTCCCTCCAGTCCTTGGCATGGGTATTCTTTACATTCAAATTGAGGATAATCCATTCTTTGGAACAACTTGAGGTGAAAAAACCAGGAGGAATAGGATGCAACAAAGGTATTAGCCAGACCTTTTTAGCTTTATTACAGTCTCTAAAAGCATGGAGCAGGGTCTCTGCTAGGCCAGGACAAGAGGGGCAGCTATTAGAGGAATCATTCCATTTGCTGATATAGTCTTTAGTTAGCATCCTACCATGGAGCATTTTCCACAAAAGAAGCTTAACTCTCTCTTTCCCTTTCCAACTCCATATCCGGTCCCAGCAGCTATCACTAGAGAGGGAGTTAGGACAGGTCAGATTTCTATAAGCCGATTTAACTATAGACTGACCTGGAAGCAAATTTCTCCAGCTAACACAATCCTCTCCTGCTTCCCCATCAGGATGAGGAATAGCCATAATCTGGTTTACTACACTTTCATTAAAATGGTTAAAGAGAAAGTGCGTATTCCATCCCTCTCCCGAAGAGAAAGAATTATGGTTTATTTTGAGATCAACAGTCTCAGCTGAAGGAGGAACAATTGCTAATGAAATTAAGCTAGTGTTGAGACCAGCCCAATCATCCTTCCAGAAATCAACCTTCTTCCCATTACCAAAGTCCAAGGTTTAACTTGAAATATATATGTCACAATTGTTAAATTCCCAGGAAGAAATAAACATAAAGATTATAATATTTGGGCCTTGCTTGAAATGATCATCACTACTCACTACTAGCCCCAACATGCTTCACGCTTCAGTGAGAGTCTGCTCCTCTGAAAGATTATTGCAACACACAAACACGCAGACAAAAATAGTCAGCATAAGTTGGTAATCTCAATCCAAAACACAATAAGGATAGTCATAATTCTAGTAATTCATCATAATCAAATCAAGCATCAATAAGATATTTCAATGCTATAAATAATGTCATTTAGTGGGAAGAGAATCATGGTAGACCTGATAGTCTCTTTTGCCAATCTACCTATGTTACCTGGGAGTCTTTTTTGCTAGTCATGTATAAACAAATTTCATTTATCATAATGAGAATACACATCACGAAGCTTGATTATGTAATTTAAACCACCTTATTAAATCAAACATTCATTAAATCATAACCTAATATTTAAACAAAAAAGGGGGGGGGGAACTAATTAATATAGGAAAAAACTAATTAATAGAGGCAAAGTGAATGTGTAACTGGGATTTGAGAGAGAGACAATACAAAGCTTCATTTTTAAATTTAAACCACGCCTATTAATTAAGTCATTCATAGAATCACAACCCAATATTTAAAAAAAAAAAAAAAAGATAACTAATTAATTAAGGCAAAGAGATACACACATCCCTAAATAAGACGAAAAGAAAAGAAGAGAACCAAAGAAGCTAAGAAGAGAAAGCCTAAAACTGCCACGAAGCAAAGATGTTGTTAGATGCACGAAGTTGCATTCAGCAATCCCATCATCCAGAATAAGTCGTACCTCCTAGATGCAAAAACGCATAATCGCGGGTATATTGGGGCTGGTTAGGTTTTCTATTTGAAAACATTCTTTTCAATGGTAAGGTACGTGTCATTTTTTTGGGTAAAAATTAACTATTCAAGTTAGATAAAATAAAAACGATTAAATGAATGGTTGAATTTTTTTCATGAGGAACACAAGCTCCAAACGATCCCACGATTCTTTATCTTCCCTAGCAATCGTAAGCGATCCTAGGGGATTTCAATCCATCAATTATTCTGGATTGATTTTGGAGGAAGAGATGGCAAAATTGCACAATCTTACGTTTTGGAGTGATTTTGACTACCATGATCAACAATAATTTGTAGTGATGTAAGACATGTGCTATATAAAAGGTGCGGGAATATTCCAAAATGTCTAGAGCAGAAGTGGTTACTTTGCAGGCATGAGATGTTGGGATAGTCACACCAAAAATCATTTATTTGATAGTGATATTTTATGGCTCTTTAACCAAAGTGAGGTTTTTACCCCTTTAATTTCCTAATTCGGTATTCTATTTTCGTTATTTACTAATTGGGTTTATTCACTATCACGACCCCCCTTAGGAGCACCGAGTGCCGTGAAACCCCTCGTGGGGAATTCACTCGAATTTTGCCAAGTAGCACAATCTTGTTATCGTAGGCAGACATTACTGTAAAACTTCGGAAGGTCATAACATTTGACTCGGGTATTTAAATTAGATAAAAAAATTATTTCACATAACTTTTCGAGTCTAAGCAATGACACCTCATTCGGCATATTTTATCTCTCACAAACATAATTCAAATTTGTAACGGTGATACTATAATCACAAGGATGTTTGCCAAATTTTGGTGGGAAGAGGTAGAAATCCTTGATTTGTTTAGCTTCATCGATTTCAAAATTAATTTTGTTGATATTTAATTAATTGAATTTCTATCTATTAGAGTTGCAACAGACCTGTGTGAGATAATAGTTAATTTCAAAATTTGTTTTTGTGAAGAAAAGAAAATGAAGAAAAAGTGGGAGCAAAAATAGAGACCCTAGTAGTAGGGAAAGAAGGAACAGAATAGGGGTAGACGATAACATGTTGGACATGCTTGATGCCTCTGAAGCTAAGTATTCATAATCACGCTGGTTATGCTTGATGCCTTTGATGCTAAAATTTATTTTTGTGGAAAAAAGTAAACGAAGAAAAAGTGGGAGCAAAAATGAAGAACCATAGTAGTAGGGAAAGAAAGAACAAAGCAGGGATAGACGATAACATGCTGGTCATGCTTGATGCCTCTGAAGCTAAGCATTCATAATCGTTGTCTCGCACAGGTGCTGCTGCAACTCTAACTAACGTAAATTCAAATAATTAAAATCTCAACAAAAATGATTTTGAAATCGAGGAAGCTAAACAAATCAAGGTTTTTATTTTTTCCAGCCAAAATTTGGCAAATACCCTTGTGATTGTGGTACCATTGATATAAATCTGAGTTATGTTTGTGAGAGATAAAACACGTCAAATGAGATGTCATTGCATAGATCTCGAAAAGTTATGTGAAATAAAAAAATCATTTGATTTGAATTCCCAAGTTAAAAGTTATGGTCTTCCGAAGTTTTACGTAATAAAACTGTCTAGGGTAACAGGATTGTGCCACTTAGCACAATTGTGTGTCCCGGGGGTCGCGACACTCACCTAAAAAAAAAGTTATGTGAGTTCCTCAAGGGAGGTTGTGGCACTCAGTGTCACTGGGACTCACCTGTGGTACTAAACGACCCTCATTGACAAACATCGGAGATCAAATACCAGATAGGGAAATTAAAGGGGAAAAAAACCCCTTTGGTCAAAAAGCCGATATTTTATAATATAGTGAGGAGTGTATAATGAGATAGGCATAAGGCCAAAGTCCATTCCAGTATGTAATTTTAAAACATGTAATAAGATATTTTTGACATAGTCGTCCAATAACTAGTGGAAACAATTTTTAACATAGACGCGAACACGACACGAAAAATTCGTATTCAAGTCGGCCTATTTTCAAATTCATATCGTGTTCATGTTGACAAAAATTGACCCAAAAAATTCGTGTCTTGTCACTTGTTAACCTGCGAATCCGAAATTGGCCCGTGTTAATATTCTTATAGGTTATTCATGTTGTATCATAAATAAGTTATTCACGTCTTATCATATTGTATCAACCCGCATAATAAGTAACACAATTTGGGATAGATAGATTATTCGTGTCGTATCGTGTCAATCTACAAAAAAAGCGGGTTGTGTTTATATTTAAGATTTTAACTTGATTTTAAATTTATATCGTGTTCGTATTGAGTATATTCGCGTAAAATTCGTGTGTTGTACAAATGATCAGGTTAATGCGGCTTACTTGGTATCAATTAGTCGAGATGTATCACTCTATCTAGTTGATGCCACCCAACAATATGAAAATATGAGAGGCATCACTGCGCCGATGCATTGCTACTAGATGTATACAAAAACCGAGAAGTGAGGACACAATCTCATTCGTGTATTACTGTCATAATAATTTGAAAAAATATAAGTATAAAGGAAAAAATGGTGTTATTTTAAGAGAGAGAAAAAGATAGATAAAGAAGGAGAAATAGTTGATAAAAAAAATAAAGGTGTGGGACCCACCTCTTTGTGAGAGTGAAAGAATATAAGTTTATCATTTAAAAGGATAAACACTTTTTCCTAAGTATAAAGTCATTTAAAAATGTGACGTTAATTAGTATTAGAGAACTGAATAGGTGAGAGAGAGAGCATGTGTTCAATCTTCTTCAGTATTATTTTTAGAAGAAATTTAAAGCCTTAATCATGAGATCTGTCCTGAATCATATTAGTCAATAGTCACGAAGCGATGAACCGATTAAGATATCTCAAAAATAACTAAAAAATAAAAATGTGACATAAGTAATTTACTGAAATAACTGTAAGCCCCTACTTCATTTATTGTAAAGTGACCTAAGAAGGTGCCACACCAGTAAAACACATTTATTTTAAGGATTTTATAACAGTTATGTTGTAGGAAAAATGATTTTGTTATATTATAGAGATTCATTTTGCGTGCCGAATTTTTTTTTTTTGCTGCGGGCCCCACAAAATGTTGTGAGTGTAGGAAAGTTTTTATGGGGTCATATTAAATGATAGATGATAAACCCTTATTTTAATACGTGATAAACTTAGGACAATGATCTTTATACATTACAGCATCTTCATCTTCATACATCCCCCATAACAATAGGTCAATTATAACCGTAAAGCGCATGCATTTTTATACAGGATACAACTTATAGAGATTTTCATATGCGTTCGTTTTTTTAACGGTTATTACATATAGTTATCTATAATAAGCCCAATATGATACTGTTTTGGGACAATAATCATGGTATTTTTATAATTTAAATTTATTTCAGGATTATAATAGTCTTTATATTTATAATTTTTTAAGATTTTAATCTCAAAATAACATTATTTGGGAAATAGATGCAGATAACTAATCTACACTAATTACATAAACATTTTTCCCTTTTCATATGTAATACACCCTTTTCTTCTTCGTACATCATTATAACAGCCCAATAAGGATATTTTTCATAAATATAAAAACGAACGAATAAAAAAGAAGAAGCAATCTTTCGCTCTATTTCTGTCTTCTGAACATTCTGGAGTTTTGGATAAGAGTTTAGAAATAAAAGGTCAAAGAAATGTATTATTTAATAAAGAATGAAAAAATTGACCCGTGTGAACCAAGAAAAAAAAAAAGTCTTTACACGGTAAAAATGACATGAAAAGCACCAAAATGCATGACATTCCAAATATAATGTAAAAGGTTTAAGCATTATTTATATGATAACGCCGCGTAATTGGAACTTTTTAAGTTAAAAAAGAAACCTTAAATATCAAGTGGGATACGCAGGCGGCCACCATTTTAACAATATTATGTAGATTATGCCTCGTTCTATTTAGATCTAACCTGAAAAAAAAAATTAAAACAAAGAAAACGTCATTATGATAAATAATTTTTAAAAAACATACTATAGTAAATAGCTGTACACAGAAATATATTATTCTTCAAAAAGACTCGGGCTTGGTCACTGACATAATCAGCGTTTTTAAATAAACTTAAAACGGGGGATTGGCCTGCTAATTTGACAATTTTATGTAACTTATGTCATGTGATTTGACGCTATTTAAAAAAAAAAAAGAATATAAAAAACTGTTATAAAAAAATAAATATAAAAAACACCAATAATTCCCACTTTTTTTTTTGGTAATACCAATAATTCCCACTTTATTATTACTATTATCGACCCAAGAGTTATTGGTTTAATAACATTTCAATTAAATCCAAGGAGAATTTGACATGTCCAATAACTAATGAGTTTGATTCTCAAAAATTACAATAAAATTCTTGGAGAGAATAAGAGTCAAACCCGAAATCGGATTAGACAAATATGCTAGAACTTCAGACATTAATTGCTATTTAAAAAAATTAATAATCTCAAATTTGAATTTATACAAATAAGAGAATTTTGTATTTCTTGCGATATTGCCCACCTCTCATCCAACTAATCACACAATAGGTGTGAATCGATAAAAAAAAATTTAAATTTAAAAATCTGAAAAATTGATAAACATAACTATAAATAAATAATTTGAAAAAAATAACATATTTATAAATAGTTTTAGGGAAAATTGTTTGTCATTTTAAATGACATAAAGTTATGTTATTTTAGAATATAGATAAACATAAAATAAATTTTTTAATTTAGAAAAAAGCCATCCACTTTCACTCTTCCATTGTGTCTATCTCTCTCATAAAATGACATAACTTATGTCATTTAAAATTACAAACATCAAACTCATAGTTTTAAGCAGAAATATATAATTCTAGAATGGATTTTTTTATGTTAAAACAGAAATATACAATTAGAGAATGGATTTTTTATGTTAAAACTTTGCTAAGTGTGAAATTTTTATATTTATATCCCTTCTCATACATGTTCACAGTGTACTAGTATTTTTTGTCTATCAAAAAATCAAACTGTTGGTTTAAGTAGTATATATTTAATTTCATTCATAAGTAATAATTTTGCAATCAAATTTTAGTAAATGCAAAAAAAATTCTCTTTTAAAAAGCTAATAGTATAATATAGATATCCTAATTCAAATATCAATATTTTTTAAAAATGAATTTTCTCATATTTAAAAAATATGGCATGATTATATAAGAAAATTATAATTGGTGAATTAATGGTTGTAATTTAGTAATTATTTATTTTAATATATTTTTTCTGTTTTATCATTATTAATGTATGATTATAATTTTTTATGTCTTTTTCAACGTGAGAGCATCACTGATTACCATATACGTGATTAATAAAAAAAAATAAAAATTTGTCTATAAAACACTTGTGATTCATCCAAGAAGCCTCATCTTGGTTTGACACCGAAAGGAAAGAGAGAAAATTCAAAGCAAGCATGTGTTGTTAAGCATGTGTTGTTTTCATGTCTTCTGTGTCATATAATTCTGATATTGACAAGACCATTGCATTGATTTAACCCAACAGAAACACGCAAACTCAGCCCCATCATCACGTTTTCTCTCTTCTGCTAAAAAACATCTCTTGAACAAGCCTACCTTTGTGTTTGAACTTGTTTCCTTCAGGTTCTGAGGTTTGTTTTTAGTTACATGTCACTTTTTTTCTTCTTCTTCTTGTTTTTGGTTACCCTTTAATTATGGGTTTGTGTTCTGTTTTTATTTCTCTCTTGTCCTTGGGAAAGTTGCAATTTTTTTATGATTTTTTTTTTTTATTGGGGTTTTTGAGGAAGATGATAGTTGGTGTTGTGTTCTTCCTCCCGTTTAAGTTCTGGGGAATTTAGTTCAATTTCTTGTTCGAAATCTTCTTTGAGACTAAGAAAAAAGCACAAACTGAGTTAATATGAAGATGTTGTCAACCCTAAACATAGGTTGAGATGCAAAGCTTGGTGCTTAGAGCAAGAGAAGTTATAGAATAGAGTCAAAAGCATAGTTTTTTTATTTTAAATAATGCACAGTGGTTAAGGAACAATGGAGTATAGTTCTTGCTGGGTCTCCCTTACATTTTAATTTTATAGATTTTTCAAAAAAAAATCCTTTATAGAAACTTTTTTTTTTTTTTTTTTTTGACAGTATACAATATATTGGGTAAAATCAGTTGAATTTGCTTAACTTATTGAGAAAATCTGATAGTGATGTGTGAGCTTCATAGTAGATTTATTATGACTAGGCTTCATTTATTTTGCAATACATCACTTTTATGAAAGGATTCTGTTTCAATATCATTGGAATATTATTGGCAAAACTTAAACTATGGTATCAGTTATTACTTTTGTATGTCACATATGCTATAGAAAACCATGAATGTGCTTAGTTATGCTCTTGTGAGGCCTGAGATTCTTGCATTTTCTTTATCATTTCAATTATTTGTATGGGTGTTCCACTTGATTATTCTTCAAAACTCTTGACATTTTTTTGTGGTTGAACCAGGTGACCTTGGAAGTGGTTTCCTTTGAAGCAATTGATACCATTTGACATTAAAAGCTGCTTTCTGATACTTCATTTCATTCAATCATGACCTGTTTTCCTTTCTTATTCAGTAAAGTGTCTTCAGCAAGACAAGATCCGGACATTGATGAAGGTGACTTAACCATATGTTGTAACAAATTACAGTAGATAGTACCATGATGGAATTGTTATAGTTCCTTAAATTTTCTCTGATATAATAATACGCTGAAAAAATCTACTTGCAATATTTGAATTTAATTGAATATACTTTGAACTGATATTTCAGGTATTCATAATGTTAGAGTCTATCCCTACAAAGAACTAAGAAATGCTACTGACGATTTTAGTCCAGCCAATAAAATTGGAGAGGGCGGTTTTGGTTCTGTCTATAAGGTGAACTAGACCATTTTCAAGTACTGCTTATTTCATCATAGCAATTGGCATGATCTTTGCTTTTTCCTTCCTTTTCTTATCAATGACAATGAAATCTGAACTATATTATTTTGGATGATCAGGGCAAACTTAAAGATGGAAAAATTGCTGCTATAAAAGTTCTTTCAGCTGAATCAAGACAAGGGGTGAAGGAGTTCTTGAGCAGAGATTAATGTGATCGCAGAAATAGAGCATGAAAATTTGGTTAAGCTATATGGTTGTTGTGTGGAAAACAATAACAGAATATTCAGTCTACAATTCCTTGAGAATAACAGCCTTGCACAAACTCTTCTAGGTAAATGCATTTTTTTTCTTAAATTTGGGTAACTGCTGTGTTTTATCTGTTTATGCTTGGTATGGGAAATGGAAAATTCTCCTATCTCTTAAAATCTATTTTCCTGGACTATTGTTGAACATCGCCTTTTGCAAAAGCTTTGGGCCAAAGTTGAGAAGAATGTCTTACTTCATGGATTTGTTTTATAAACTAGTCTTTGACTCTCAATCTTTCTCTAATTCTTTTTTAATCAAGTTTTTTTCTCTCAACTTCCAGGTAGAGGTCACAGTAGTATCTCCTTCAGTTGGCAAACACGATCTAGAATATGCATCGGTGTTGCACGTGGGCTTGTTTTTCTTTCACGAAGAAGTAAGGCCTCCTATTGTTCATAGGGATATAAAAGCAAGCAATATTCTCCTTGA